>JBANSL010000016.1:53040485-53302985 GCA_037127255.1 Persicaria tinctoria | reverse complement strand
GGTGTACTTACGGGAAGAAATAGCTAATTTCTCGGTGCACTACTTCCCTTCGTATGCTCCTTCCAAATTGAGGAGACACGCCAGAAATGACGTCTTCGAGGGTGAAGGTTCTGCCTTATCTATTTTCAATCACACCGGCGAGGGTAGGAGGAAGGAGACAATAAGGTGGTTGACTGAAGAGGTAGAGTGGAAGGCCGCACACACATATGTGTTGCTCAACTGTCCGGAAGTACAACTGTACATTGAGTAAGTAAACAAACCGAACACACTTCTCATCAATTTATTTATATATGACTGAATTTACTTACCATTACTTACTTTATTATGTGTAGGATATTTGAGAGTGACATGGGGGATACCGTGGGAGATGACCTCATTGAAAACGAATTCGCGAATTGGTTTAAGAATTATGTAAGTGTTCGTAATTATAAAAAATTCGATCACATACATCGTTGTATATTATATTGCATATGTAGTTACTTCGGAATGTGATTGTTTGATAGGCCTTAGATAAAGGAAGTGGTTTGGGACCAACTGATCTTTTGTGGAGTTTGGCATGGGGACCTAATGTGAAAGCAAGAAGTTGGCCAAGATACTTCGTCAATGGCTATAAGTTCAACACTCTCGATCATGGTGTAGGGAAATCAACTATGAATAGCGGCGTTTGTGTTCGTGGGTCCAACTATGCGACAAACGAATTAGATTTTTTTGGTCTCCTCGAAGAAATTATCGAGCTTGACTACCCAAGTGCCCTTACTTTCCCACTGAAAGTTACCCTGTTCATGATGTCATCCTCAAGTGAAAGAAGAAGGCTCCACCTTGGGAGTCGTTGAAGAAACAGCGTTAATTATTTTATTATTTATATTTCTTATTTTTTATATATATTCTATTTTTATTAAATCCTATGTTAGTTGGAGTCTAATTATAGAATTGCTTATTTTTAGTATTTCTTAGTTAGGTCAAGGAGAGTCTATCCTTTAGGCTTTCTTAATTATGACATTTTATTATTTTCTATATTAGGATTTTAGATTAAGTTTGATCTTATAGGTTTACTTTATCTTTAGGATTAAAATTCTATCTTTAAGAAACCAAAACTCTATCATGCATGGTAGAATTGGTTCTTAGGTTTTCTATTTAAACGTTGTAGTTCTATTAAATTAAATCAGATTGAATATAGAATTGAGAAACCCCTTTATAGGATTAAAGGGTTCTCGATTATCAATCAAAACCTTATTTCCAAACTTACGTTCATAAGTGTTCGATTCCTCCGGTCAACAAAATCAACTACTTGCAAGAGAGAAAGTGAATTCCACTTTGTTTCGATTGGCCAATCATGTGCGAGTGTGACCGTGAATTGTCGACTGGTGCTTCCGAATTCACTCGGCAATCCTGTAGGCAATTTGGAACTAATTAACTTTTGTTAATTAATTAATTAAGTGAAGTTGTCGAACGCCTCAACCTGACAAGCACGAGATTGGAAGTGGTTCCGATCGTAGTCTAGATTCGATTTCAAAGAGAAGTCAAGGAGCTAAGCAAGATCGCGCTTTTAGTTTAGCAATTGGCCTGCCTAGCCGATTGCTATACATCAATTGGTATTCAGAGATAGGTTATGCTACGCTCTTTGTTTCTTTGATGTTACTGATGTTCTGATTTGATGGCCTGGGAAATCTGGGGAGGCGACTGGGATGATAATCCCGATCCATGGGCTGCACAACAACGACGCCGACGAGAGTTGCAGAGACGAGCTTTGCAACAACAAGCTTTAGAGCGACAACAAGAGGCTCAAAGGCATCACCTTTGGCTTCAAAGGCAAGAAGAGACCCATCGACAACAACAACAACTCCTTGAGTGTCAACGTCAAGCCGCAGTTGAGGAGGAGAAACGACAACAAAAACGTCGCCTCCGTCAGATTTGGCTTCTCCGACAACAAGAAGTTTAGGAGGAACGAAAAACGAAAGTTAGAGGAAGCGGCCCAACGACAAGCTAATTGGCTTGATGATTCTTGGAGGAAGGCTTATATTCAAAAAGTTATTAATAGTCAGCCTCACGCGCCACCTACCTTTGAGATCTTAGAGATATCCGCCCCCGATGTGGACATGATTTTTCTTGACTATACGGCCGACGGGGAGGTAATGGAAGTTGTTTCGGATACTTTCGTTAGCCAAGAGACTGCACTGCACGATGATTTTGTTTCACATATTTCCATTGACTCCGAACTCATAATTGAGTCAACTTAGTCTTGTTGGGAAGCTGACTCGACGAGCTTTCCAACGGTGGGTCACGCGTTGTCAGACTCCTCCGGAAAGACCTCCGAATCTGCACTCACAGTCGACAGCAGTGTTGTGCAGGAGGTGGAGCATGTTGATTCCGTTGACGAGGATGAGGTACTTGATGACGTGTGTCAAGAGTTAGCGATTGTACCTCTTGGGCATGTTCATGAAGTTCCAGCTGCTGAGATTTGTGTGTTCATTGATCCTATTCTTATTTAAGATCAAGTCCGTTCAACGATCACGCATGAAGGTGTTGTTTTTGGGGTTCCTATACCTCGAATTCTCTTGGCACCTATTCCACCCATTTCTCCATCATCTTCTTTGAAGGTTGCTGCTCCTACCACGCTGATCATCGTCGACTCGATTCGGGGACGAATCGAAGATAAGAGGGGGCGAATGATGTGGGTCAAGATGGCCTTCTGTGGGTCAAACAACGATCTTGATCCAGTCGACGACTCGAGGATGAGTCGATTTCAAAAGGAGGAGAATGATGTCATCCTCAAGCGAAAGAAGAAGGCTCCACCTTGGAATACGTTGAAGAGACGGCGTTAATTATTTTATTATTTATATTTCTTATTTTTTATATATATTCTATTTTTAGTAACTCCTATGTTAGTTGGAGTCTAATTATAGAATTGCTTATTTTTAGTATTTCTTAGTTAGGTCAAGGAGAGTCTATCCTTTAGGATTTCTTAATTATCATATTTTATTATTTTCTATATTAGGATTTTAGATTAATTTTTATCTTCTAGGTTTACTTTATCTTTAGGATTAAAATTCTATCTTTAAGAAACCAAAACTCTATCTTGCATGGTAGAATTGGTTCTTAGGTTTTCTATTTAAATGTTGTAGTTCTATTAAATTAAATCAGATTGAATATAGAATTGAGAAACCCCTTTATAGGATTAAAGGGTTCTCGATTATCAATCAAAACCTTATTTCCAAACTTACGTTCATAAGTGTTTGATTCCTCCGGTCAACAAAATCAACTACTTGCAAGAGAGAAAGTGAATTCAACTTTGTTTCGATTGGCCAATCACGTGCGAGTGCGACCGTGAATTATCGACTGTTGCTTCCTAATTCACTCGGCAATCTTGTAGGCAATTTGGAACTAATTAACTTTTGTTAATTAATTAATTCAGTAAAGTTGTCGAACACCTCAACCGGACAAGTACGAGATTGGAAGAGGTTTCAATCGTAGTCTGGATTCGATTTCAAAGAGAAGTCAAGGTGCTAAGCAAGATCGCGCTTTTAGTTTAGCAATTGGCCGGCCTAGCCGATTGATATACATCAATTGGTATTCAGAGACAGGTTATGCTACGCTCTTTGTTTCTTTGATGTTACTGATGTTTTGATTTGATGGCTTGGGAAATCTGGGGAGGCGACTGGGATGATGATCCCGATCCATGGGCTTCACAACAACGACGTCGACGAGAGTTGCAAAGACGAGCTTTGCAACAACAAGCCTTAGAGCGACAACAAGAGGCTCAAAGGCATCACCTTTGGCTTCAAAGGCAAGAAGAGACCCATCGACAACAACAACAACTCCTTGAGTGTCAATGTCAAGCCGCAGTGAGTAGGAGAAACGACAACAAAAACGTCGCCTCCATCAGATTTGGCTTCTCCAACAACGAGAAGTTGAGGAGGAACGAAAACGAAAGTTAGAGGAAGCGGCCCAACGACAAGCTAATTGGCTTGATGACGCTTGGAGGAAGGCTTATATTCAGAAACTTCTTAATAGTCAGCCTCACGCGCCACCTACCTCTGAGATCTTGGAGATATTCGCCCCCGATGTGGACGTGGTTTTTCTTGACTATACGGCCGACGGGGAGGTAATGGAGGTTGTTTCGGATACTTTCGTTGGCCAAGAGACTGCACTGCGCGATAATTTTGTTTCGCAGATTTCCGTTGACTCCGAACTCAGAATTGAGTCAACTTAGTCTTGTTGCGAAGCCGACTCGACGAGCATTCCAACGGTGGGTCACGCGCTGTCAGACTCCTCGGGGAACACCTCCAAATCTGTACTCACAGTCGACTGTAGTGTTTTGCAGGAGGTGGAGCATGTTGATTCCGTTGACGAGGATGAGGTACTTGATGACGTGTCTCAAGAGTTAGCGATTTTACCTCTTGGGCATGTTCATGAAGTTCCAGTTGTTGAGATTTGTGTGTTCATTGATCCTATTCTTATTTAAGATCAAGTCCGTTCAACGATCGCGCATGAAGGTGTTGTTTTTGGGGTTCCTATACCTCGAATTCTCTTGGCACCTATTCCACCCATTTCTCCATCATCTTCTTTGAAGGTTGCAGCTCCTTCCATGCTGATCATCGTCGACTCGATTCGGGGACGAATCGAAGATAAGAGGGGGCGAATGATGCGGGTCAAGATGGCCTTCTGTGGGTCAAACAACGATCTTGATCCAGGCGATGACTCGAGGATGAGTCGATTTCAAAGGGAGGAGAATGATGTCATCCTCAAGCGAATGAAGAAGGCTCTACCTTGAGAGTCGTTGAAGAGACGGCGTTAATTATTTTATTATTTATATTTCTTATTTTTTATATATATTCTATTTTTAGAAACTCCTATGTTAGTTGGAGTCTAATTATAGAATTGCTTATTTTTAGTATTTCTTAGTTAGGTCAAGGAGAGTCTATCCTTTAGGCTTTCTTAATTATCATATTTTATTATTTTCTATATTAGGATTTTAGATTAAGTTTTATCTTCTAGGTTTACTTTATCTGTAGGATTAAAATTCTATCTTTAAGAAACCAAAACTCTATCTTGCATTGTAGAATTGGTTCTTAGGTTTTCTATTTAAACATTGTAGTTCTATTGAATTAAATCAGATTGAATATAGAATTGAGAAACCCCTTTATAGGATTAAAGGATTCTCGATTATCAATCAAAACCTTATTTCCAAACTTACGTTCATAAGTGTTCGATTCCTCCGGTCAACAAAATCAACTACTTGCAAGAGAGAAAGTGAATTCCACTTTGTTTCGATTGGCCAATCACGTGCGAGTGCGACCGTGAATTATCGACTGGTGCTTCCGAATTCACTCGGCAATCCTGTAGGCAATTTGGAACTAATTAACTTATGTTAATTAATTAATTAAGTGAAGTTGTCGAACAACTCAACCGGACAAGCACGAGATTGGAAGAGGTTCCGATCGTAGTCTGGATTCGATTTCAAAGAGAAGTCAAGGAGCTAAGCAAGATCGCGCTTTTAGTTTGGCAATTGGCCGGCCTAGCCGATTGCTATACATCAATTGGTATTCAGAGACAGGTTATGCTATGCTCCTAATTTCTTTGATGTTACTGATGTTTTGATTTGATGGCTTGGGAAATCTGGGGAGGCGACTGGGATGATGATCCCGATCCATGGGCTGCACAACAACGACGCCGACAAGAGTTGCAGAGATGAGCTTTGCAACAACAAGCTTTAGAGCGACAACAAGAAGCTCAAAGGCATAACCTTTGGCTTCAAAGGCCAGAAGAGACCCATCGACAACAACAACAACTCCTTGAGTGTCAATGTCAAGCCGCAGTTGAGGAGGAGAAACGACAACAAAAACGTCACCTCCATCAGATTTGGCTTCTCCAACAACGAGAAGTTGAGGAGGAACGAAAACGAAAGTTAGAGGAAGAGGCCCAACGGCAAGCTAATTGGCTAGCTTGATGACGCTTGGAGGAAGGCTTATATTGAGAAACTTCTTAATAGTCAGCCTCACGCGCCACCTACCTCTGAGATCTTGGAGATATCCGCCCCCGATGTGGACGTAATTTTTCTTGACTATACGGCCGACGGGGAGGTAATGGAGGTTGTTTCGGATACTTTCGTTGGCCAAGAGGCTGCACTGCGCGATGATTTTGTTTCGCAGATTTCCGTTGACTCCGAACTCAGAATTGAGTCAACTTAGTCTTGTTGCGAAGCTGAATCGACGAGCTTTCCAACGGTGGGTGACACGCTGTTAGACTCCTCTGGGAAGACCTCCGAATCGGTACTCACAGTCGACTGCAGTGTTGTGCAGGAGGTGGAGCATGTTGATTCCGTTGACGAGGATGAGGTACTTGATGACGTGTCTCAAGAGTTAGCGATTGTACCTCTTGGGCATGTTCATGAAGTTCCAGTTGCTGAGATTTGTGTGTTCATTGATCCTATTCTTATTGAAGATCAAGTCCGTTCAACGATCGCGCATGAAGGTGTTGTTTTTGGGGTTCCTATACCTCAAATTCTCTTTGCACCTATTCCACCCATTTCTCCATCATCTTCTTTGAAGATTGCTGCTCCTTTCACGCTGATCATCTTCGACTTGATTCGGGGACGAATCGAAGATAAGAGGGGGCGAATGATGCGGGTCAAGATGGCCTTCTGTGGGTCAAACAACGATCTTGATCCAGGTGACGACTCGAAGATGAGTCGATTTCAAAGGGAGGAGAATGATGTCATCCTCAAGCGAAAGAATAAGGCTTCACCTTGGAAGTCGTTGAATAGACAACGTTAATTATTTTATTATTTATATTTCTTATTTTTTATATATATTCTATTTTTAGTAACTCCTATGTTAGTTGGAGTCTAATTATAGAATTGCTTATTTTTAGTATTTCTTAGTTTTGTCAAGGAGAGTCTATCCTTTAGGCTTTCTTAATTATCATATTTTATTATTTTCTATATTAGGATTTTAGATTAAGTTTTATCTTCTAGGTTTACTTTATCTTTAGGATTAAAATTCTATCTTTAAGAAACCAAAACTCTATCTTGAATGGTAGAATTGTTTCTTAGGTTTTCTATTTAAACGTTGTAGTTCTATTGAATTAAATCAAATTGAATATAGAATTGAGAAACCCCTTTATAGGATTAAAGGGTTCACGATTATCAATGAAAACCTTATTTCCAAACTTACGTTCATAAGTGTTCGATTCCTCCGGTCAACAAAATCAACTACTTGCAAGAGAGAAAGTGAATTCCACTTTGTTTCGATTGGCCAATCACGTGCGAGTGCGACCGTGAATTATCGACTGGTGCTTCCGAATTCACTCGGCAATCCTGTAGGCATTTTGGAACTAATTAACTTTTGTTAATTAATTAATTAACTGAAGTTGTCGAACGCCTCAACCGGACAAGCACGAGATTGGAAGAGGTTCCGATCGTAGTCTGGATTCGATTTCATAGAGAAGTCAAGTAGCTAAGCAAGATCACGCTTTTAGTTTAGCAATTGGTCGGCCTAGCCGATTGCTATACATCAATTGGTATTCAGAGACAGGTTATGCTACGCTCTTTGTTTCTTTGATGTTACTGATGTTTTGATTTAATGGCTTGGGAAATCTGGGGAGGCGACTGGGATGATGATCCCGATCCATGGGCTGCACAACAACGACGCCGACGAGAGTTGCAGAGACGAGCTTTGCAACAACAAGCTTTAGAGCGACAACAAGAGGCTCAAAGGCATCACCTTTGGCTTCAAAGGCAAGAAGAGATCCATCGACAACAACAACAACTCCTTGAGTGTCAACGTCAAGCCGCAGTTAAGGAGGAGAAACGACAACAAAAAAGTCACCTACGTCAGATTTGGCTTCTCCAACAACCAAAAGTTAAGGAGGAACGAAAATGAAAGTTAGAGGAAGCGGCCCAACGGCAAGCTATTTGGCTTGATGACGCTTGGAGGAAGGCTTATATTCAGAAACTTCTTAATAGTCAGCCTCACGCGCCACCTACCTCTGAGATCTTGGAGATATCCTCCCCCGATGTGGACGTGATTTTTCTTGACTATACGGCCGACGGGGAGGTAATGGAGGTTGTTTCGAATACTTTCGTTGGCCAAGAGACTGCACTGCGCGATGATTTTGTTTCGCAGATTTCTGTTGACTCCAAACTCGGAATTGAGTCAACTTAGTCTTGTTGCGAAGCTGAGTCGATGAGATTTCCAACGGTGGGTCACGAACTTTCAGACTCCTCCGGGAAGACCTCCGAATCTGTACTCACAGTCGACTGCAATGTTGTGCAGGAGGTGGAGCATGTTGATTCCGTTGACGAGGATGAGGTACTTGATGCCGTGTCTCAATAGTTAGCGATTGTACCTCTTGGGCATGTTAATGAAGTTCCAGTTGCTGAGATTTGTGTGTTCATTCATCCTATTCTTATTGAAGATCAAGTCCGTTCAACGATCGCGCATGAAGGTGTTGTTTTTGGGGTTCCTATACCTCGAATTCTCCTGGCACCTATTCCACCCATTTCTCCATCATCTTCTTTGAAGGTTGCTGCTCCTTCCACGCTGATCATCATCGACTCGATTCGGGGACGAATCGAAGATAACAGGGGGAGAATGATGCGGGTCAAGATGGCCTTCTGTGGGTCAAACAACGATCTTGATCCAGGCGACGACTCGAGGACGGGTCGATTTCAAAGGGAGGAGAATGATGTCATCCTCAAGCGAAAGAAGAAGGCTCCACCTTGGGAGTCGTTGAAGAAACGGCGTTAATTATTTTATTATTTATATTTCTTATTTTTTTATATATATGCTATTTTTAGTAACTCCCATGTTAGTTGGAGTCTAATTATAGAATTGCTTATTTTTAGTATTTCTTAGTTAGGTCAAGGAGAGTCTATCCTTTAGGCTTTCTTAATTATCATATTTTATTATTTTCTATATTAGGATTTTAGATTAAGTTTTATCTTCTAGGTTTACTTTATCTTTAGGATTAAAATTCTATCTTTAAGAAACTAAAACTCTATCTTGGATGGTAGAATTGTTTCTTAGGTTTTCTATTTAAACGTTGTAGTTCTATTGAATTAAATCAGATTGAATATAGAATTGAGAAACCCCTTTATAGGATTAAAGGGTTCACGATTATCAATCAAAACCTTATTTCCAAACTTACGTTCATAAGTGTTCGATTCCTCCGGTCAACAAAATCAACTACTTGCAAGAGAGAAAGTGAATTCCTCTTTGTTTCGATTGGCCAATCACGTGCGAGTGCGACCGTGAATTATCGACTGGTGTTTCCGAATTCACTCGGCAATCCTGTAGGCAATTTGGAACTAATTAACTTTTGTTAATTAATTAATTAACTGAAGTTGTCGAACGCCTCAACCGGACAAGCACGAGATTGGAAGAGGTTCGGATCGTAGTCTGGATTCGATTTCAAAGAGAAGTTAAGGAGCTAAGCAAGATCGCGCTTTTAGTTTAGCAATTGGCCGGCCTAGCCGATTGCTATACATCAATTGGTATTCAGAGACAGGTTATGCTACTCCCTTTGTTTCTTTGATGTTACTGATGTTTTGATTTGATGGCTTGGGAAATCTGGGGAGGCGACTGGGATGATGATCCCGATCCATGGGCTGCACAACAATGACGCCGACGAGAGTTGCAGAGACGAGCTTTGCAACAACAAGCTTTAGAGCGACAAGAAGAGGCTCAAAGGCATCACCTTTGGCTTTAAAGGCAAGAAGAGACCCATCGACAACAACAACAACTCCTTGAGTGTCAACGTCAAGCCGCAGTTGAGGAGGAGAAACGACAACAAAAAAGTCGCCTCCATCAGATTTGGCTTCTCCAACAACCAAAAGTTAAGGAGGAACGAAAATGAAAGTTAGAGGAAGCGGCCCAATGGCAAGCTATTTGGCTTGATGACGCTTGGAAGAAGGCTTATATTCAGAAACTTCTTAATAGTCAGCCTCACGCGCCACCTACCTCTGAGATCTTGGAGATATCCTCCCCCTATGTGGACATGATTTTTCTTGACTATACGGCCGACGGGGAGGTAATGGAGGTTGTTTCGGATACTTTCGTTGGCCAAGAGACTGCACTGCGCAATGATTTTGTTTCGCAGATTTCTGTTGACTCCGAACTCGAAATTGAGTCAACTTAGTCTTGTTGCGAAGCTGACTCGACGAGGTTTCCAACGGTGGGTCACGCTCTTTCAGACTCCTCCGGGAAGACCTCTAAATCTGTACTCACAGTCGACTGCAGTGTTGTGTAGGAGGTGGAGCATGTTGATTCCGTTGACGAGGATGAGGTACTTGATGACGTGTCTCAATAGTTAGCGATTGTACCTCTTTGGCATGTTAATGAAGTTCCAGTTGCTGAGATTTGTGTGTTCATTGATCCTATTCTTATTGAAGATCAAGTCCGTTTCTTATTGAAGATCATGTCCGTTCAACGATCGCTCATGAAGGTGTTGTTTTTGGGGTTCCTATACTTCGAATTCTCCTGGCACCTATTCCACCCATGTCTCCATCATCTTCTTTGAAGGTTGCTGCTCCTTCCATGCTGATCATCGTCGACTCGATTCGGGGACGAATCGAAGATAAGAGGGGTAGAATGATGCGGGTCAAGATGGCCTTCTGTGGGTCAAACAACGATCTTGATCCAGGCGACGAATCGAGGACGGGTCGATTTCAAAGGGAGGAGAATGATGTCATCCTCAAGCGAAAGAAGAAGGCTCCACCTTGGGAGTCGTTGAAGAAACGGCGTTAATTATTTTATTATTTATATTTCTTATTTTTTATATATATTCTATTTTTAGTAACTCCTATGTTAGTTGGAGTCTAATTATAGAATTGCTTATTTTTAGTATTTCTTAGTAAGGTCAAGGAGAGTCTATCCTTTAGGCTTTCTTAATTATCATATTTTATTATTTTCTATATTAGGATTTTAGATTAAGTTTTATCTTCTAGGTTTACTTTATCTTTAGGATTAAAATTCTATCTTTAAGAAACCAAAACTCTATCTTGCATGGTAGAATTGGTTCTTAGGTTTTCTATTTAAACGTTGTAGTTCTATTGAATTAAATCAGATTGAATATAGAATTGAGAAACCCCTTTATAGGATTAAAGGGTTCTCGATTATCAATCCAAACCTTATTTCCAAACTTACATTCATAAGTGTTCGATTCCTCCGGTCAACAAAATCAACTACTTGCAAGAGAGAAAGTGAATTCCACTTTGTTTCGATTTGCCAATCACGTGCGAGTGCGACCGTGAATTGTCGACTGGTGCTTCCGAATTCACTCGGCAATCCTGTAGGCAATTTGGAACTAATTAACTTTTGTTAATTAATTAATTAAGTGAAGTTGTCGAACGCCTCAACCGGACAAGCACGAGATTGGAAGAGGTTCCGATCGTAGTCTAGATTCGATTTCAAAGAGAAGTCAAGGAGCTAAGCAAGATCGCGCTTTTAGTTTAGCAATTGGCCGGCCTAGCCGATTGCTATACATCAGTTCAAGTGTCGATGGTTTGATCCAACGACAAGAGGAACTCAAATTCATCCCGTATACCAGTTTGTTGAAATCAATCCGAAAAAACTATATAGAATGTATTAGCCTTTTGTTCTCGCGCAACAAGCTATGCAGGTTTATTACGTTCAATATCCAGGAGCCACCCGTGACCGGATGGATTGGTGGCATGTGTGCAAGACAAGGGCTCGGAACAGGATAGAACAAAGGTGGAGATCCACGGGCCCAGCTGAAACAGATGCTTATCAGTCCGATGAAATCGTCACCCCTGAATTCTCCATCAACATAGCAGCTGTAGGTGATGCACCGACAACCTTGCGAGATCCTTCAGGTGCGTTTGCTGAAGTCGCCGATGAGGTTGCTGCAGAAGAAGAGGGTGTGTTTGATTAAGTCGATGACGACAATCTTGCTGCAGAAGAAGAGGACGAGTTGGAGGCGACAACAAGCTGCGAAGAAGCCTCTGACTGACCACCTTAGTGACCTACAAGGTGTGTGAGATTCTATTTTTAGCAAAAGTGTCCAAAAATTCTGTTTGGGGATTTTTTTATGCTTCCAAACTAATGTAATTTTGCTTTGTGCCTATCTATACTTGCAGGGTTTCAGAGCATAGGAACGATCTCATATCATAGGAACGGAAATTCAAATGGATATTTTGCTTCCAAACTAATGTAATTATGTGAGAAGAAGAGGACTAATGTTTTGGGATATTTTGCTTTCAGCAAAGATGTGTGAGAAGAAGAGGACTAATGTTTTCAGAGCATAGGGCTTCCAAACTAATCTAATTCTGTTTTCAGCAAAGGTGTGTGAGAAGAAGAAGACTAATGTTTTGGGATATTTTGCTTTATGCAATATCTAAACTAATGTAATTTTGGGAATTTTTTTTGTTGGACATGTACAATTGACCTATGAGGGAATCGAACCCCCTTCTTTGTGCAATGCACAACGCTCTTCCATTGAGCTAACCGGCCTTAAACCAGATGGATAGCAGCAACTACAACAACATCCATTCATCACTTTCCCAATCGAACCCCTTTTTTTACTTATTTAAATATAAGAAAGGGAGCTTAGGACAGAAAGGCAATAATAACATACCAGAGAAGCTGGGACGATTTCATCCACCAGTTTAGGAGATTCGGGCAGTTGTTGTGCTCTTCCTGGCTCTTCATGCTGATCAATTAGAAGGCATTGGACACTTTTAAGATTCAGAAAAGAAACAAAACTCATAAACGTGATAACAAGTTTGATTTAGTACTTTGTATGTGAATGTATCTTAAAAAGGTCACTCTGAAATTATGTCCTTCCAATTGCCATTGCAAGGAAAAAACAAAGAAGTATATATGATTGTCATCAGTTGAATCCTATTGTGTGGCAGAATCATGCCAATACCCAAAATAAAACACAAATTCTGATCGGCAATACCCAAAACAAAACACAAATCATGCCAATACCCAAAACAAAACATAACTAATAAATGATTTTGTTATAGAAGATTAATGTCACAAGTCAAAATATTTATGGAGGATCGGCAATACCCAATTCAAACACAAGGAATACAAATTCCGATCGGAACTGATGCCAATACCCAAAACAAAACACAAGGAACCAAACACAAGGAACAAAACACAAGGAATGGATGCCAATACCGAATTGAAACAGAATGAACACGAATTCGCTTCATCGCCAATTCAAACAATAAGAGAAACATCTAGGAAGACGAGGATGCTTACCACTGGAGTGGGAGGAGACGGTGATATTTCCGATCGGATTGCGCGAGTTTGAAGCCAATTCACCAAATCGGTCATGCAATTCCAATCGGATTCCAACTAGAGTGGGAGGAGACGGTGATGTTCCACAGTCGAATTCAAAGCAAGTGGTTAGGGTTTCTATTCCAAATAGAGTGGGAGGAGATTGAAAAATGGGCCTTTCCGAATTGGGCTTTTTAATGAAGTTGGGTTTTTTAATAAAATTAGGCCCATCTACTTTTAAGTGTCTGAGCCCTATTTTGTATTCGACCTCAAATTTTCAACCTAAAATTCCGAGGGAACCCAAATTTTCAGTGGGAAATTTAAAGAGTCAAAATTTTAATCCCCAAATTTTGAGTGGGAAATTTGAAGCGTCAAACCCTAAACCACACCGAAGCCACCCTTTTCTTTCATTTCACTCTCTCTTTCCTTTCACTCTATGTGCCACCCTTTTCCAAAACCCTAACCACACCGAAGCCATGAGAGGAGGTGCTGTGAGGAGGTCTAGCCGTCACGGAGCCGCCGCCAGACCACCAATTGCTCCGACCACGGGAAGGGGTAAGGCTAAACCGACACCCACTCCCTCGGCCGCCCAATCTCCACCGGTGATCACCCCATCTCCAACCCCCCCTGCGCCATCTCCACCTCCCACTGCGCCATCTCCACCGGTTAACTCTCCAACCCCCACTGCGCCATCTCCACCTCCCACTTCCCCCTCTCCACTGGTTAACTCTCCAACCCCCACTGCGCCATCTCCAAATAATAGCATAAACGTAAGCCACGAATTTAGCCACAACCCTTGCAACGATGTCCACCACAAAACAAGAAACAACATCAGCATTGACTTTAGCCTCAAATTTAGCCACGAACATAGCAACGAATCAGCCACGGAACCAGCAACACACATGACCAGTTAACCGCCACGAAATCAGCCATGACAAAATTAGCCACGACATTTGCAACGATAATGTCCGACACCGTGGTCGTCGCCACAACCACGACAACCATAAGTCATACCTAGCCACAGAATTAGCCACGACTACATGAGTTCGTCGCTATTTTCCGGTCGCTACGTCGGCCCAAATTTAGTTACGAGGCATATGGCTACGGATGGCCCGACCGTTGCAGAGTCCGTGGCTAAACCGGTTAGCCGCGGACATTCGTAGCCAAATTCGTTGCTATTTTCCGTGGCTAAATCCTGTTTTTTAGTAGTGCCCTGTCAAGAGCTCTGAAAATGCAATCAAACCTTATTTAGCAGCAAAGATTGATGACGGTGGTGGTGAACACAAGAGTACTTGATTGGAGTGTGGTTAAATTTGTTTTCTAAGTAAAATCAAAACACAGAACATAATCAAAGAAAGAAAAAGAAAGGAATCACAAGCCAAATGAGCAGATACAAAGCCATAAACAACTTATCTTTCAATTTCAGCAAGCAATCAAAAGTTGTGAAAGAAAATTAATATACACAACAAGCAAAATTGTCAAAATAAAATTAACAAAGGAAGAATCATGAAGGATAGAAATCCTCTAGTTTCTATCATTCCTGATGTGAAATGGAGCAAAAAAACAAAGGAATGATATGAAATTCATGAGAATATATCTCAGAGGCAAAAGTACATGGTATGGTGGCATGGAGCAAAAGAACAAAGGAATGAAATGAAATTCATGATGAAATCCTCTCGTTTCTATCCTTCCTAATGTGGATACTATGTCGACATCTTCACCGGTGTGCCAGAGCTCGAGCAAGGAGGAGGTCTCGGATGAAGAAGCAAGTTCCAACCTCTAATCACGCTCTTGGATGAAAAAGTCGGAAAATCACAATCGCACACAGCTCGGACCTCCTTCCTCTGTCGCCGCTTCGCCTTCACCGCCTCGCCACAAATCTCGCTCCTCCGTCTGCAGCAACATCATCTCCGTTGAATGCAACTAGAAGTATCGAAGACCTCTCAGAGGCAAGGGATTGCGATTCTCCGAGTCTCTGCTACACCGATTTCGTGATATATTTTCTCCAATTGAATTGTGTGAACTTCGAATTTCATAGATAGAAAAAACCGAAGAAGGGAAGGAGGAAGGTGTGCGCCGAGTCTCTGCCCGCCATTGCTGCTCGACCTGAAGGGGTGTGCGTGTGTAAGAGAACGGGAGAGAGAAATCGGAGGATGGACAATTTCACAATTTCTTACAAATCTTGACATTAGTTGAGGGCAAAAAAAAATGTCTATTTTCCAAATTTTCTCAAAAGTGTCGTAGTCAATGTGGATAATAACAGTTTGGCGGTTGAGATCTGATTGGATGAATGATATCACCTGAATGGTTAAATTTAATTAGTACGTAGTATTGATTATATTTTAATGTGTACTTACTCCCGTTGATTTATTTGATTGGTAAGTCACTATCTTTGATTTGGGTGTGCATGGTATTGATTCAAAATTTGATAGTAAAAACATCGTTTTCCTTCCACATGTACTTACCCAAAAAAGTTAAAATAAAATAATTATAAAATTTCATCTTCCCACCCTCTCGTAAGTAAGCGGTCTACCGTTTTTTGTTTGGTGGGTCGCACCAGCGACTATAGGTTCCTTTTTTGTTGGATTAAATTATGTTTAGGTAAAAAAAACACCCAATTCAATTTGTGAAATTACAAGATCCGAAAGTTTAAATTGTATCTAGATCGATTCCAACTGGCATGGCCACGAAAAAAGCTTTTGGATAGATTTGATGGCAATTTTATGAATTATTTGGCACACGCAATTGATTATCTTATACAATACAAGAATAACATTTGTCTTTGTTATCCGCATCTTCACATGACTAATTTGCATCAATATACTAATTTGAGTGTCACTTTACAAAAGTATCCAGGTCATGTGATAATTTGTACGGAGTTGAAAATTTAACATATTTGCAAAATTATAGCTACATGTACAACCGGTGGAACGGTCTCGAGAGAGAGGTCAAGTGGCACCCAAATGAGAGGGAAAACCATCAAAAACGAGCAAATATACGAGTACTAACACAACAAAAAACATACATGTAACACAATAAAAAACATACATGCAATCATAATTAAAACGAACAACAAACAAGCACATTCCCTCCAAGGGGACTATCCAGGAGCATCTTTCAATCTGCAGCGGGAAGGATTATATATATATAAACACAAGTGTTTATTTGTCCTTTGGATCGGGATGTTTAAAATACCATTTGTTTTCAAAGTCTTTTACTATGCTAATATATATCATAAGAATCATTTTATATATTTGTTTTGAAAAAGAAAAGTGATTCGATCTACTCGATAGAAATATAGAATTGCACTCAAATTCAATGTTGGAGGTGTATAACCTAGATCAACATTCAAGAAGATGACCCATGATGTCAAAGGAATATCAATCATGGATTGCTTGGCCTGATCAAAATTTGACAAGCTAACATTAAAGGAACACAAAATTTATCATGCACATTCATACCTCTATCCAGATCTATTTTAAAGACTATGAACAAATAGTGAGAATGTGCACAAATAGCCAAAGAGACCTTACTAGCATAAGCTGAAATTATGTCCTAAGACTCTCCACACACCAGACCATTATGCAAGGATAGAAACACATGTAGAAACCTGAAAGGATAAAGAATATTCAAGTGTCATGAAACATTACCATGTCCCTTGCCCACCCTTCTAAGTTGCGGAACATACTCCAAAATTTTCTTAATCGCCTCCACCTAAAAATGAAAAGCAATAGGTTGATATTAGCAAAAACTGAACACGCATTTTTGAGATATGGCAATGATTTCAAATGCTCAAGTTGCCTTACTTGCTCATTCAGAAACATACAGAGCATCACCTTTCTCAGCATGGTCGAACTCAGACAGCAACATAACAATAGACTAGAGCTTGACCTTTCCACCACACTTGTTCTATTTTCCACACATAAAAAAAATAGAACATCAATATGAAAATAAACACTTAATGTCAATATTGTGCTAGTGACCTCTTATTTGACTCCTTACATTCCCTTGATACACATTCTGCACCCATCAATTCACCAAACATACATATTAACCAACCTAAAACGAAATAGACAAATCAGATCTTAAAAAACCAACAAGTCGATGAATATATGATCAATAGACAAAGGATGGAAAGTCTCTACATGGAAATTCCTAAATTGATCCAATAAGATCAATAACTCCTTTCTCATTTAATTTGAAAAGAGAATAAACAAATTGAAAACCTGGAAGTAGATATGGAAGCAAGCAACCAAAAACAACAAGAAATAACCTATAAAGAGAACAAAAGCAAGCCAACTATTAGCAGATTAAAAAAAATGGAAGCAAACTTTGAAAGAAGAAGATTGAGGGAAACATGGAAGCTGATTCGATGGCACTCACAACAAGGCACGCCCGACCAAACAAATGACGAGAATGAAGGAGGCGATGGGCGAACGAGGAACTACAAACAAGGAACAACGAGAAGACAAAAAGACTATAAGCTGGAATCACCAGATCTAGGTCTGGAGGAGGATTGACGCAGTGAGCAAGGTTAGATGAGTGGATATGAGATTAAGTCGGAATCACCTCTATTGGAGCAGCCGGAGTCCAGAGAATAAAGATGAGCGCCTTGCGAGAGAGAACGAAGATGGACGATCTCGATGGCTAGATCTGGAAGATGGGCAACCTCCATGGCTAGATCTGGAACATGAGCACCTTGCAAGAGCAGCCGCCGACTGGTTAGGTCTCAATCTGGAGACTGGAGAGTGGAGAGGAAGGGAGCGTTGTTCGCTGCTTGCTGGAGGCTGAGATTGGAGGAGGAAGGGAGCGTTGTTCGCCGGAGAGCCTACATCCCCACCGGAGCCATCCTCGAGTTCGAAAGTCGGCAAGATTGGAGAAGAAAGGGGATGGGGTTGAATAGGGAGGAGTTGGAGGAGGTAGGGGGAAGCGGGGTTTCGCTGTCGCGGAGGCTCAGTCGGGTTTGGAACTTGGAAGCGGGGTGTGTTTCTTTTTTCCTAAAATTTTTTTACGGAATTTTCATGTAATACCCATGAGGTATATGGTAATTCGCATGGTGTACCAAAGTTTTGTTTATTTCGTAAAATACCCTTAAGGTTTGTAAAATATTCGGCTCATGCCCCTCCGTTACTTATTAATGAAAAGCGTTAACTTCCCGTTAAACGTTTGCCTCTTACCTCTTACATCTCTCTCTCACACATACCATCGACTCGAGCGAACAGGGAGACGACCGAATGGGAAAGAGCTCAACGTCGACGAAGGACGGAGTGGAAGATGAACCTGATGCTGGCGAGCTTGGGTGGAGTGCGGTGGATGGCGCCAACGATTATTGGTTCAAGCGAGGAGGTATATGTTCGATTTTTCTTGTAAATTCTGAAATTTAGGGTTTGAGATTACAAGGGTGGATCTTCATGGTTTGAAGAAGATATTGGGGAAATTTTATGATACAGACTTGTCAATTTTTTGGATTTTGTGTACTTTTTTGTTGACTACTTCGTTCTTCATTTGAGTTTGACATGTAAAATAAATGACAGCAAAAAAAATATGACAGTAAAAAAATATGATACAAAACCGAGGTAAAAGAAATGAAAACAAAACATCATGCATGCACCTAGGTCTTGATTTTAAGCTTATTAGCTCAAACGGAAGAGCGTTGTGCTCACGCACAGAGACGCAGGTTCAATTCCTGCATAAGCTCTCTATGGTTATATATAGTTATGATGAAGTAATAGAATATTGATTTTAATATGAACGAAATACGTCCTTTATTATGTCCCGAGGACGTTAATAGGATCTGAGAGGGAAAAAGGAAGGAGTTGAGATTCAGAATTGAGAATTTAGAGGGATAGGGGAATGACGATGAAGTCCACCTCAAAGCCACACTACTTGCCATTTGAAAAGCTATGGGATTTGTTCTTCCTTGAGAGTAGTTCATTCTAATTGGGAATTATCTAAGCTTATGCTATTGCTTTTGTGTAATAAATGACCCCTTCTTTTCATGTAAATATGACCATATTGCATCATTCCTATTAGATTTAGCTCCAAAGTCCAATTTAACATTTTTAATGATAGAGCTATTTTTGTGTGTGTGTGTGTGAGTGAGTGAGTAATATTTGCATTGTGATTTGATGACCCTTAAGTGAAATACAGAACACGATATGTGAAGATTCGTCTTTAGAGAATGTCTTTTGTTACTATATTTTTGCAGTGTGTTGTGTTACACAGGGGTTGGATTGGAAATAAATCTAGAGATTCATGTCTTTTTATTTGTTGCAATATTGTGAAGAAAATTAATGATTCTATGGTAGGAATAATACAACTATAGCTTGATATTAATGAACTAGAGTATGGCTGAATTGCTGAAAATGTATACTCTTGCACATGTCATTTTCTTTTTTTACTTCATTTTTAGTGCTCAAGCTAATGTAGAGTAGAACATGAACCTATTTGCTTGTCAGACACCAATGAAGAATACATATTATGTTTATATGCTTTCTGGTGGCAGTTACCATTTCGTTTGTATTGGGCTCTGTTTTTGCTGATATTTTTGCTATCCTTGACTTGTGGAGCTTTTAGAAATGAGTTGTGTAATTGCCTTACAAAGGAACACTTGTAGGTGATCTGAGAAGCAATCATTAACTACTAACCTAGTCACTAACTGAACATCCCTCCTAGGCTTTTCAACAAACACATTCTGCGCATTAGGGGTTCTCAAACAAACAAATGAATCTGTTCTAGAAAGAATTAGCCAACCTTATTTTCATTAATTTGATCAAGAACACAATCAATTCACTCAATTCTTTAGGTGCATCATCATGGAACTTAATTCTAGCTTACTCAAATATTTTCAACCATGACAATAACTCAATATCCAAATAACCTATGTGGGATTTGAACCCACATCTTTGTGCCTAAGCACATTGCTCTACCGATTGAGCTAATAGGCAAGAACAATTACCATGAAAAAACAGACATTGCTCTAGCTTAATTGGGGCTGTAGAATTATAGTAGGCTAACATATGACTACCAAGCAGCCCATTCCATTCAATTATCGGATTCAGCATCATTCATAAATACTACAATATAAGAATCAAATGGAAATATTTGAAGTTCATCTCTTCTTTGACAAGTTCAGTAGAGTCCTCTTTGAAAAATTTGAACCAGAAAAAATCACCAATATAATAACATATTAACATTCATAAGGTAAAAATGAAGTTGATATCATGTTCTATCAATTAGTACATGTAATCTCAAGACGTTTTCATTTTTAATAAATTCATTTTAAAATTGAATCCCTCAAACAAAAACACTAAATCTAACCCTAAACTGAATCCCTAAATGTACGTTGTTCTATCATCTACCTACCATTCCTAATAGAACGAATCATCCATGGAATAAACAAGAGACAATCATCAATTCAAGGACTATATTCGTACGATTGTATCCCAAAACCCCTAAATCACCCCCTTTTCGCATAATCTGTTGATAAAATCCCAAAACCCATAAATCCCTAAATCCCAAAACCTAAAATCGAAATTAAGAAGGGAGAACTTACCTATAGGATAGTCCCCTCCATCGGACTCCGCATCAACGTCGCCTGTCTCACATTCGGCTCCATTAGCGTTGAGATCTTTAGGAATCATCGGTTTCCTCTCTCTACGCCTCTCTACGACTCCATTGGCCGCCTCTTCTCATTGAAAGTGGTGGAGGTACGTTGTTTCAACGTTTTTTCGTTAAAAGATAACGGAAGGGTATGAGGCGGAAATTTTAAAAACCTTGAGGGTATCTCGCGAAATATGTACAACTTTAGTACACCACACGAAATAAGCCTTACCTCAAGGGAGCCACACGAAAATTCCGAATTTTTTAAGTGTTCAATTATTTCGCTTGTATTTCACATGGGCGGGACAAATCCCGCGCTTATTGTTTTTTCCAAAAACTTGTTTTTAACATCAGTCAAAAAATAGTGTGGTGTCTGTTTTATTTTCAACATCACAAATTTATCAACCGATGTCAAAAAACTATTTTACATGACAGGTTTTTCTGACCGATGTTAATTAACCGATGTTAAATAACAGAATTTTAGTAGTGAAAATGGGAAAAAAAGATAACTCATGAGTTCATCAAAGATCAAGCAAAAGTATCCAAGGCTCTTCATTGCCTAGTTTTACTGCATATTGTATCCACACTTACTGATGATAGCAGTTGCAGCATCAGCAGAAACGCACACTTGCTTTCTCTCATTTTAATTCCTGCCAGGTAGTTGCAATAACCCTTGTCTTTTTCCTCAAGACTCCTAGCAACTATGTGATCCTCTTTTTTTTTCCTATTGCATCGTAGGGTCTACTATATTATCCTTTTTTCATCATTAACATCAGTAGTATCCAAGACGGAATTACATGAGTAATTCTTAGCAGTTGTATCATCAATTGCCTCTCATGCACTCTTGCAATTTACATTCCCATTTTGGTTATCATCTATTCTTCCACTCTTCATTCCATTCCCCTCAACAGTCGCGTACATTTTTGTGTTGTCATACCAGTCCCTTTTTCATTCAAATCATACACTGCAGTAACACTTTCAACTTGAACCTCCCCTGCCCTCGAATCCTCTTCTTCGTTACAACAATTCTCAATTTCATTACCACCAGCCCTGTGTGAAACTGGATCAGCCAAATTGGCATTGACAGCAACACCATTAACATCTGCTGACGAGGCCATAGAAAATAGACCTATTAATTAACAAGGAGACCGCCCGATGCAAAAGACATCCAACCCTCTACCAGATTCATCGCGAGTAGAATGTTTGATCCGACCCCAACTCGACACACTAAGTTTCCTTAGTCTAATAGCATCGCGTATAAATGTAAGCATACGTGGAATCCACAACAGGGCCCACAAGTACCACGTGGCCCATCTAAACCCAAACAAGCAGCTTGCTGGTTAAGCACCTCTTCTCTAACAGCGCCACGTGTAATGCCTAGTTCCCTAGTGTGAGGGCATGCGTTACACGTGTCCCCTGTTAAACCACGAGGTCACCAGCAATGTGATCGCTTGGCCTCCCTATAAATAACCCCATCCAACCCCCAAGAAAGAGATCCGATTGAAGAGAGAAGAAGAAGAGATCTGAGTATCTCCCTGGCATAAAACCCCCAGAGTTGAGTTCTTAAGGTTTTTGGTCAGAGAAGAACGTTCTTGGAATAAGAACATCATCTAACATCCTCCAGAGGACGAAGATTGAACAGTAAATTATCTCCCCACGAGCCAAACGCATCACCTCAATTGCTTGGACCAATAAGCATATAATTTAATCACCACCCTCCTTGACTAAGGCTTGCAGGTATAGTAAGACATTTTGTCGTCACGATGAGGTAATAAGTATAGGTGAAATTCCATGATCGCGTCATTGGCGCCGTTTGTGGGAACCTTTCACGATGAGAGGTTCCACATATCTATATGCCATTTTACATTACGTTTTTCTTATCGTCATTTCTTATGATTCATTCTATTCTTCATTTTTTGCCATTAAATCTTGTTTAAATTAATGAACATGCCCTAATGTTTACTTATAATACGACACATCTTGCAGGAATCATTAATTTTACACTGTTCGGCGAAGAGTTTGGAAACCAGCGCCATGATGTCGAAGAAACTGACGGCCTCAACCTCAATCATCCCCCCAATGAAGAAGCTCGCCACCACGACGATGAAAACATCCCTCATAATCCTCCCTGGGACGCGACTTAGCCTCCTCCGTTTGCCCCCTATGGAATGTGGGGTAGTTAACCCCCGTATAAATTCTTCTTGGGGAATTACCCACAAAATCCATACTTTGTTCAGCAAGCGAACGGGATGCCCTTCCAGCGCGATCCCCATGTCCACTATCAATAGTAGGGTCCCGTTCCTACAACGGTCAACCACTTCTCTAACCCTGCTGACGGCCCTCTTAACCCCGGTATACAACACAAGGAGAACATAGACAAGACAGACAGCGTCTACAACATCAGGGACGTGTCATCACACTCTAATTCCCCTGGGGCGTCTGACCCCACATGTAAAGGCGAGCCGACTTTCCCATCTGCCTTCTATAGACAGATACACGAGGCACCTGTTCCTAAGAGATGTGGAGATGTTTCAATCGCGAAATAAGAGGGAGACACTGATCCTAATGATCACCTCAACCAATTTACAATGTCGATGGGAATGAATGAAGACAACGATGTTATATTCTGCCGCTCGTTCCCATCCACATTTAGCGGAGTAGCTCTCACATGGTTCACAATCTAGCACGGTCGTCCGTCAACAACTTCGCGCAATTATTAAGCACGTTTGTCGCCAATTTTGGTAGTGACTGTACAAGAAAAAGGACCATGCTAGACCTCAATTCCATTAAATAGGGATCGTCCGAATTTTCGGGAAGCTTCTTCAGTAGGTTTACTAATATGGTGGTGCATATCCCGAAGTTTAATCAAGAGTCCACTAGCACAATACTAATGGGCAACCTGGTTGATGCGGATTTCAAGATCTGCATATTCCGAAAGGAGCCAGAGAGTTATGACGGTCTTCGGAAGCTCATCACAAAACAAATCCATGCGATGGAGGCTGCAAGTTCGAGTTCACAACCCGTCGAGGCTAAGCCTTCTTTTTACCACAAGATCCTCAATAAATACCGAGGGAATAGAGGGTTCGAGAATCACAGTGCTATAACCCCCCTAGGCAATATCCCGTCGCCCAACCAAGGCCTCCTCAGCAAGAACTGCAATACAACTATCGGACAGGAAGTGCCCTTGCATATATGCACCCAACCATATTTCTCCCCCTGTCTATGGGATCCCACCGACCCTCCCCCAAAAGAAAGTGCCCTTGCAGATATGCTCCCCACCAGTGAATCCCAGCCAGCCGGCCACGATACCACAGCAATAAAACCCTCCTATGATCCCTTTTCGGCAATATAGACGGCCTAATGCCCCACCTCGGCCTTACCATCTTCAATATGCAACTAGGGGAAGAGGAAGAGGGATTTACCCCCAGGGCAAGGGAGGAAGAAATGGGAAAAAAGGAGCAGGGTACCGACATCCACCAAGGGATGCGAGAAATGCCCCTGAATCAAGGTCTTCGTCAAACCGACCTGAACGTTCCAATAGGGATCATCGGAGACCCCCTCCCCGAACGGATGCTTGAACACCATCGTGGGGGGGGGGGACCCATTACATCTAGCACCAGTAAATAGGAGACAAAAACCTATGAAAGAGAAGCTAGACGTCCCCGATCCGAAGCCAGCATCAAACAGACATCCACATGACACGAGGTACTAAATTTTTCTGTTTCTGACGCTCGCGACCTCAGGATGCCACATTCAGATCCTATGGTCATTCATGTGCAGCCAGGGACCAAAACGGTCAAGTGAGTAATGGTAGACACCGGTTCATCAGTAGAAGTCCTCTATTGGGACACCTTTGGGCAGCTTGGCATAGCGGAGAGTGCTTTGCATTGCTACTCATGAAAGATAGTCTCTTTATAAGGGGATGAAGTTGACGTGGCTAGAATGATTGAATTAGCTCTAACGCTAGAGATGGCTCCGAATAGAAGAACTCACATGATCGAGTTCATGGTGGTCCGACTACCATCCATTTACAACGCTATCATGGGCGGGGTGAGCCTCTTCAAATTCCAAATAGTCTGCTATATCTATCATTTTAGCATCAAAGTCCCATGCGCTGATGGAAAGGTAGGCAAATCTCGAGGGGAACAGGCGAAAAGTAGAGTATGTTATTTGGCTTCACTGAAAAAATGACACAGCCGAGTGTTCGCAATTGACAAAACTGGTCAGGGGTCATTGAAAATAAAAGAAGTTGACGAAGACAACCAAGAGGCCACGTTTGAGAAGCAACAAGCGGAATTGAAAGTGAGACCCAAAAATGCGGAAAAAAAATAGTTGAGGAAAGGGTCGTTTTTTTCCCATTCCCAAACAAAACTGAAGCCCTTTACCACAGCCACTGCTTAGAAAGCCGGAATTTATATCGTATTAAGCAGATAATGAAGGGATCGCGAGATGTCTTTGCATGGTCACCCTAGGACTTAAAGGGTTTGCATAGAGAGATCGCGGAGCACTTGTTGAGACTCAACTGCGATGCAAAGCCCGTATGCCAAAGGAAAAGGAAAAAGGCCGCCGAGGAGTCGGAAGCAGCCAAAGTGGGAGTAAATAAGCTTTTACAAGCCGGATTCATGCACGAAATCAACGACTTAACATGGTTATCGAATGTGGTACTGGTAAAGAAGACCAATGGCAAATGGAGAATGTGCGTGGATTTCAAAGATCTGAAAAAAGCTTGCCCCAAAGACAGTTACGCTTTACCTTCTATCGACGAACTGGTAGATTCTACTACGGGGCACGCCGCCCTAAGTTTCCTTGATGCATACTCTGGCTACAATCAGATCAAGATGAGTCCCCGCGATGAAAAAAGCACCGCCTTCATCACCAACCAAGGAACCTTTTGCTATAAGGTCATGCCTTTTGGACTCAAGAATGTCGGCACTACCTTCCAACGCATGATCGAGAAAGTCTTCAACTCTCAAATTTGAAGGAACATCACAGTTTACGTCGATGACATCGTGATTAAAAGCATCACCAAAGAAAGCCACGACAATAAACTCCATGAAACCATCAACACTCTAAGGAGGAATCACGTTTTCCTAAATCCGGAAAAGTGTGTGTTCGCGGTAGATTCTGGGAAATTCTGGGGTTTCATGATAAGTCCTCGCATAATAGACGTCAATCCTTCAAAATATCAAATGGTACTCGACATGGCCCCTCGGAATATTGAACGACATCCAAAAATTGAACGGATCTGTCAACTATCTGAGTAGGTTCTGCTCGCGACTAGCTGACCACTCCTTGCCCTTCTTCGAGCAGCTGAAAAAAAAAGGATCGGTCGAGTGGACCTCTGCCTTGGATAAAGCTTTCAAAAGTATGAAGGAGTACTTTTCAACTATATCTTGCGGTAGGGTCAACCACCATCAGTACAGTACTCACCAAGGAATCCAAGTTTCCCATCTATTTTGCCAGCAAGGCCTTACAACCGGCCAAATCCAAATACTTCCCATAGAAAAAATGGCGTTATCGGTAGTCTTCACCGCACGAAGACTAGGGCCTTATTTCCAAGCCCATACCATCGCGGTACTGTCTGACCTGCCCTACATCAAATCCTCCACTTGCCATCCCTTTTAGGAAGGATGGTAAAATGGGCAGTGGAGCTCTTGAAATTTGATATTCACTTTAAACCTAAAAAATCTCGTCTAGCCCAGGCTCTGGCCAATTTTGTTGTCGAAGATCTTTTTACAGATTTTCAAGATCGCGAAGGAGAATAATGGGTTATCAATGTGGATGGCTTGGTATTGGCAGGAGGATGTGGGGCAGGAGTCACGGTTGCAAGTCCTAATGAGGAGGTAACTGATTGTCCTTCCAACTATTGTTCGACGCTACCAACAACGAAGTCGAGTATGAAGCCCTAATTGCGGGTATTGAAAAAGCACTGATCAGCGAGGCTCGACAAGTTCAAAATTTTACAGACTCAGAAGTAGTTGCTCTGCAAGTCAAAGGAGAGTATGAAGAAAAGACAAAAATGTTGCCTGAATATCTAGCTCGTGTGCAAACGCTCACTGCGGCCTTCGGGAAATGTTCTATTTCAGCTATCCCTCACGAGAAAAATGAACTTGCTGATATTTTGGCTAGAATTGGAGCTACACTACCCCTAAGATTGAGAGATTGCATGGTGATTGAGAAAAAGCATGCAACGGGAATCCACAAGGGGGTTTTCATAATATCCAACCTCAGAGATTGGCGAATACCTCTTTTGGAGTACATAACTGAACAAACATTGATGAGCGAATTACAAGATAGCCGGATCAACTTAAGACGAGCAGCCCGCTTTCGAGTCAGGGATGGCCGCCTATACAAAAGAGGTTTTAACCTCCCAAATCTCATACGTGTATCAAACCAAGAGGGTCTTGATCTTGTCCGCGAGCTTCACGCAGGTCTTGTGGCAATCACCAAGGATAAAGAGTTGTGGCATCTAAGATCACACATCTAAGCTACTACTGGTCATATCTCAGAGCCAATTCTAAAATGATTATTCATATATGTGACCCCTGCCAGCGACAAGGGTTGCTCAATCATCGCCCTCCTCATCCTTTGAAATGAATATCGGTACCCTGTCCTTTCGCGACATGGGGAATGGATATTTTTGGTCCTTTTGCGACAGCACCAGGCCAACTACGCTTCATCATTGTAATAGTGGATTAATTTACAAAATGGGTAGAAGCCGAAGCCATGGCCACCATCATAGCAGAAAAAGTACGCAAATTCCTCGAGAAAAATATGATTTGTCGGTTTGGAGTCCCACGGGCTATCATCACTGACTACGGTCCCCAGTTTGACTGTGAGAGCATCCACGATTTCTGCGTCGGACTCCCCATCGATCTCAGATTCTCATCGGTGGCTTACCCACAATCCAACGGACAAGTCGAAACCACAAATCGCCAGATTCTGAATGCCTTAAAGAAGAGACTAGGGACAAAAAAAAGGAGAGTGGCCCGAAACCTTACCACTGGTATTATGGTCAAATAGGACCTCGGCCAAGAGTCCAACCGGGGAAACGTCATTCGCAATGACCTTTGGAGTCGACACGGTTATCCCTGTAGATCAATTGGTACCATCAGCACGAATTGTTGGCTTCAACAAATACACCAACGACGAAGCCCTTGAATTGGAGCTCCACCTGCGAGAAGAAAAAAGGGACACAACCGGTCTCAAAGCAAATGAATACCAGCGTTGTCTGGCTGAGAGGTAAAACAAGCGTGTTTTCCTACGCCCAATTCAAAAAGCTGATATGGTCCTTCGACAAGCAGCAACAGGGGAAAAATATGAACCCAAATGGGAAAGTCCTTACGTCATTCACAAGGAATTAGGCGGAGGTTCCTTCAAACTCCAAAATTCAGAGGGCGTCATCTTCGCGAAGTCATGGAACGCCAGAAATCTCAAAGCTTATTTTGCGTAAAGATTAGGAATATTGGAAACTTGGCGAGTTAGATTTTCAATGTATAAGGGTCGCCAGGATTCCCGATTGAGTACACCTCTTCATATATATAAATGAAAGTTCCAAACCCAAAAGTAAGTATTCGTACGCATAAATTTAGCAATTGCGTATCTTTCAAACACGGATGCACAAACAAGCCTCAAAGGAGAATAAATTTAGCAATCGCGTATCTTTCGAACACGAATGCGAAAACAAGCCTCAAAGGAGAATAAATTTAGCAATCGTGTATCTTTCGAACACAGATGTGCAAACAAGCCTCCAAGGAGATTAAATTTAGCAATCGCGTGTCTTTCGAACACGGATGTGCAAACAAGCCTCCAAGGAGAATAAATTTAGCAATCGCGTGTCTTTCGAACACGGAGATGAAAACAAGCCTCCAAGGAGAATAAATTTAGCAATCGCGTGTCTTTAGAACACGGATTTGAAAACAAGCCTCCAAGGAGATTAAATTTAGAAATCACGTGTCTTTCGAACACGGATGTGCAAACAAGGCTCCAAGGAGAATAAATTTAGAACAATTGCGTGTCTTTTAAACATGGAAATACAATAAAAGCAATGCATTCCACATCCGCTCTTTCTTGTTCGCAATCTGGATTTGTTTTATCAGTGTCTTGAATTATTTAACAATCGTGATTGTATGAAAACTAGCATACTGGGATAAGCCACGCGATCTATATCCATGCTCTAGCAGGCTCGGCAAAATAAATCCAGTAAATCACATGTTTTCCTCAAACACTTATGCGCTAACAAGCCCCAAAAATAAATACAACATGATCATTATATTACATCCAAAACAAGATACAACCACGATTAACAAAATAAAGTTCATACAATGATAGTCGAATAACAGGTTCAAAAGGAAAACAAAACATCAGATTTTGATCCGACCTCACAAACTCATTCAGCCATTTACAGAACGATTATCATATCGCAATTGCTTCCTTCATATTTAAAAATGATCAGAGAAACCCCAACACGAAACTCGCTATCTTCGGCGAACGCACGCCAACCTTCAGTCAAGAAATAACGACCATCACTGTCACGAAACACCCTCACACGAAAAACTCTCGCCTAGTACGGGAAACTAAACAAACATGGTCCGCGACCACGCGACCATTTCTAGCACCAAAAGACTCCGCTAACAGATGCGAGCATTCAAAACAAAGTTTTATTAAGAGAAACCCGGGATAGTAAGACACAAATTAAGAATCGGGAGATTTACCAAGATTTCAAGCCTCTCATCGGAATCAATGGAACGGAAAAAATCGCGACGACTAGGGTTGGGAGAGGTCATCGTTCCCCTTCAAGTCAGAATAACATAAAAGGATGATCGAGACGGATAACCCTTGACGCTATTGCCAAGACAAGCTGCATGACAAGTAGATGGCAAAAATATCAGAAGCACACCTCTGCTAGGTTTACAGTTGTTTCGTGTCAGAGAACAGTCACATCCATGCCAGAAACGGACAAAAAACACGAATATCGAAAGTATTATACAGTATTATCAAACACATCGACCATTACACGGGGCCCAGCAAAAGTATTATACAATACTGATTATGTAATTAAGGTCAATAAAAAGTGTGAGGCAAGAACATCTACCCAATTACACACTTATCGCGATCTGATGCCTCTATTCATCTTCAAGAACAAGAATCTCAAAGCGATTCCCTCCCATGTGTTTACAAAATACCATCGATGTTCCAACACGAACATCATTATTAATCGCGAACCTGCCCCAACCCTCAGTCAGCCACCAGTGATTAAAGCTATCCTTGGAAAGCCCAACACGGAAGTCTTTCCCAGTGGAGGAGACTAAACGAACGTGGTCCGATGCAACATGACCATACATCCTTTCAAAAGCACAGGGGAGAGGCTGCGAGAAATAAAACATCATTCCATAAAGATTCAAAACTAAACAACTGTAAAATGCACCAGACATTAACGTCTTACCAAACGATGGAGACTTTCCTCTGCATCAATACATCGGTAAAAATCTCTCATCTCAGACTTAGGCGATGCCATCTCTTTTTCTACCTAACAAAAGTAATAAACAATCAAAGAGAAGTAGGTGAATGGTTTGCTGCAAATCCTACTCCTTATATATCCAAACTAAAGTTGTAAAGACAATAAGAACTGCACACAACATTTTTTTACACGCGCCGAACGACGAAGGGGGACTGAATCGGGGTTTCCCAAGATACCCTGCATGAGACACACATGGCAAGAATCCATTCAGGATCTGACCAATTCATCTGTACATGTCAAATCCGGATATAGTCATTTATCACGAGAAACTTCGAATCAACCACTACTACACCACTATAAAAAGCTATCTTGTCACTACTCAAACCATCACCTACAAGCAACAAAATGACGACCAACACAACAACCCTCAATTTAAACAACCCTCTCATCTTTGATATTTACTTGGTAGGCAAGGAGCAATACATACGCATGATGCTACCGTATTGCTTTGGCGAACATTTCAAACCCCAAGTTCCAGAACGAATCTTTTTATCCACTCGCACCTTAAAGGATTTCCATGTTCATCTCAAAGTAGGCGCTTACGGTTCCCATTGGGTAACACGAGGATGGAGAGATTTCATCGAGACTCACGGCCTCGAGCTAGAGACATCAATAGTTTTCACCCATCTACGCGAAGCAAGGTTTGAAGTTCACTTTTTGAACAAGCAGGGCTATAACATCGAAGAAGAAATTGATGCCGCTGGATACTATGGTCCAGAAGCAAATGGGTTTTAGTTTATCTTCGTCGATAGATCGCTAGGTAGTAATTTTCTTTCGATTGCAATGAAATGTAATGCGAACTATCAATGAAAAGCCCCGATTCTCCATTACGATTAAGTTCCGGCAGAGATCTCCTTAGTGTCAAGGACGCGGGAGATTGTTTTTTATTTTATATGTTTCTCCATCGCGTCGAATACGCGGGAGATTACCCATATTTCTTATCAATCTCCTTGGTAACAAGAATGCTGGAGATTGTTCATAATTTTATAGGTTTCTCCCTCGCGTCGAATACGTTGGAGATTACCCATTTTCCTGATCAACCTCTTTGGTGTCAAGTACGCTAGAGATTTTTCATAATTTTACGGGTTTCTCCATCGCTTCGAATACGCTGGAGATTAAATATTCTTCTGATCAATGTCCTTGGTGTCAAGAACGATGGAGATTGTTCATAATTTTAAAGGTTTCTCCATCGCGTCGAATACGCTGGAGATTACCCTTATTTCTGAACAATCTCCTTGGTATCAAGAACGCTGGAGATTGTTCATAATTTTACAGGTTTCTCCCTCGCGTCGAATAAGCTAGAGATTACCTATTTTTCTGATCAATCTCCTTGTTATCAAGAATGCTGGAGATTGTGCATAATTTTACAGGTTTCTCCATCACGTCGAATACGCTGGAGATTAAATATTTTTCTGATCAATCTCGTTGGTGTCAAGAACGCTGGAGATTGTTCATAATTTTATAGGTTTCTCCATCGCGTCAAATACCTCAGAGATTAAATATTTTTCTGATCAACCTCCTCAGTGTCAAGAACAATGGAGATTGTTCATAATTGTACAGGTTTCTCCATCGCGTCGAATAAGCTACAAATTACCTATTTTTCTGATCCATCTCCTTAGTGTCATAAACGTAGGAGATTGTGTATAAATTTTACATGTGTCTCCCTCGCGCCGAATACATTGGATAATACCTATTTTACTAATAAATCCTCTACAGGTTCCCCATTGCGTCCGCTACGTGAGAGATTACCTGTTATTAAACCAATCCCATCTACATAAAAAACGAGGAAGATTGTTTTCAGCTTTATAGATTCCACTCTCACAAAATACACTAGAAATTACCCATACAACACACAATCGCACTGGATTACTTATTACACACCACAACAAAAAACACACAACACGTATCGCAATTCTGAAAAGTCAACATCCCCTACTTTTCCGTTCAACACCAAACAGAAAAATCAACATCACCGTTCTGATCAGGACCGTGATTTACAACAACAACAACAAAACAAGAGTGCCCTTTGTACTCAAAGATCAGGCGTGTCCCCATCTAAATTTTTTTATAAACAACAAACTCAGTCCACCCTGATGTGAACCAGTAATTGTTAAGACCCAAGGGCTCCACCCTCACCACAAATTCCTCATCTGCTCGCGTCCACAGTTGCACAAGGCGAAGGGCCTCGTCACCATAATCATGACACACATGTGGCAAAGGCTGCAACAACAAGAAACATCTCAGAAATGATCAACTCCTTAGTGGAAATAGGACTATTCAATCAAAACTCACCAGCTATATCTCGGGTAAAACCTCTTACGCGAGGAATGGTTGTACCCGGGATATCAACCAACAATGTAGACATCATTATTGACAATAAGCCACAGCAACAAAGCACGAGAGCGCTCTCCTCTTTATGGTGAAGGACAGGACACAAACAACAAAGTGCACCGCAAAGACGACTTATCCATTCCAAGAGGTTGGTAAAGATCAACAATTACAACAAAAACCACCAGATAAGTACGTCCCATATTCAAAACACCAACAAACGGACAAGCAAATCCAACACACCTAGCGACCCAGAAACCTAGCTTGAGACAAGCACCTTCTAGCTTAAGGGCACCTCAAGCTACCTCGAAAGAACAATACTTATCTCCGCAGGCGACAACCTAATATAAATAAATCCCAACTCCATAACATTTTTATACCTAACAACAAAATGCCAAGTGTTGACATGGCTTCCGGTGAAGTTTCTCCACCCACCTTTATAACAAATACTATGCTGTTCCCGAATCTCAAGTTCATCGGAATAATCCTCCGAGAAAGACACGTGCATAGGCTCCCCTTACCTTACATCTTCGTAGAGTTTGAGGGCGACATAATAAACCAAATCATCCTATGTTCTCCTTTAAACCAAGAATTCATGGTTTTAGTTAAAAAGGACGAAGGGGATTGGTTCTCTCTATCATAGGGATGTCAATCTTTCGCGACGATCAACAATCTAAGGATAGAAAGTTGCCTTACTTTTGAACACCAAGGGGAGTCACACTTTGATGTCACAGTAGAACAACCAGGCACAGAAGAAAACGGAGATATACTCCTTGAATACCTATGTTACGAAGAAATATAAATATACATGATATAAGTCGTTTTCTACTTTGCATCACACCAAATAAAAGTGCTTGTAAGACTTCAGTATGCAATAAATGCGCGAACCCTTAATTTTTCTTTTGTCATCTCACGATTCATTTCATAAAACGCTTAATGACAGGAGATAGGTAAGGGTATCGCGAACAAACAAAAGTAATAACAACAGGCTAAACTCTAGAGAAACAAATAAAGAGCATAACCAAAAATATACTAGGGCTAAAGAAAAAAGTATTCACAGCATCAAAATACCGTGACAAAGCATACCACTTGTCACGAGCCAAAATGTGTCCCATCCAAGACAAAGTACGAACCACAACAGAGCATAAAGCTCACACCATGGGTAAACATGTTTGAAAAAACCTGCTTCCCAGCACCCAGGCAAGTTCAAGTACTTGATAAAAAGTGGAAAGATGGCTTGTTACACATCGACAGGAGGATCTTTGTTCTCATCGTGAGAAAATTCTGGATTGTACGTTCTCACCAGCTAGAGCGGGCTCGAGGATGACAACTTCTTCAAGAGGGGCAGTAGACGGGAGAGGCAGGCCATGTCGGGGGTCCTCAAGCACCATCTTCTCGGTGTCATAACTGGGAGGGAACATCCTCACAGAACCCCCAATATGGGCAAAATGGTTAAGGCTCTAGATCACCCCGCCGTCCACTCCTTGCATAAAGGCATCGGACAAGTTATCGTAAAGGACGTCCTACCCACCCGTCTCAAGATAGCGGCCCAACCAATCTCAAGCGTCTTTCGCCAAGAAGCTGGTCAGCAACCCTTGACCCTCATCACTCAGCATGAAATCATGAAGAGTGTTCTTGGTAAGAACGGCATCTTCACCTGAAGTAAAATGCTCTAATTTTCCTCTCACGCTGACAAGTTCTTCGCGCGCCACTTCCAGCTCAGCCTCGAGTTCCCAAATCCGACCACTCAAGTGTGTTGCGTCCAGCTCACGCTCAGAGCCCAACTGTTGAAGCTTATAAATTTCACCTCGCGATACATCTAGCTTGCCTCTCACCGCCTCCACTTCCTTCTCGAATTTCTCCAAAGACTCTCGTATACTTTTGATGGTTCCCTCCTGGAGCTCTACGTCTTTATGTTTTTCCACTTTTGCTCGCACATTCTTGTTCACTTTTCTTGACTCCTTCACAACGTCATCGTACTTCCTCATACCCTCAGCCACCTCGTACCATTGCAAATTACCCTATGAGGGTATACAAAAGATAATAAGCGTAAACACAAAATAAATAGAACATAATAAATCGCGAAGAGGATTACCCAGCCCCCGGTTTTTTTACCCTGCTCAAGCAACTCTTCATGTGTCAGATTATGAAGGAACTCACTCTCAACCGGACAACTCCTTCCGGGGATCACCAGCTTCTTAATGTCGAGTGAAGAAAACCTTGGTTGCCTGTATGCAACCATGGAAATCCCTGATGTGGTGATTGGCTCATTACTTAGGAGCTTGCTGGTCGTCACCTCCTCCTTGGGCCTTTTTTGTCCACGTCGAGTCAAGGGTATATCGTCCGCCGATGAACTCTGCCTATCTTCAATAGGCTCTTTCCCTTTTGTACTCTTCGTTGCGAGAGGGGGAGTCACAAGGTACAATCTGATTTCGGTTGTCGCCCGCCTGGGAGTGATAGCGAGAGGAGTTTTGGCTGCACCTTTCTTCTTAGCCATGGCAGAAAGCTTCGCTTTATCAATCAACATGTCTACAAAAGAATTAGGGCGAAGGTCAATCAAAGAAAGTCGTGATCAAAATAATAAGAAAACATAGGCACCTAGGCACCAACCCTGACGGCGCGGAAGACTGAGCCCACCTATCTCTAGGCGGGCCCGAGTCACTTCCTTATAGCCCTAATTCGACGAGGCCCCTCCCCCTGCTAAACACGTCCCTCCATCTATCCATCGTGATATTTTTGTTCTTGGGGGAAGGGGCATAGGAACCGGGTGTAATCGCAAAGTTTAAGAAGGTCTTGGTAGGATCGTGAACAATAAACAATTTCTTTCTCCACCCCGAGCTGCTAGATAACCTTTCAACTATATTCCCTTATAGGGAAGCAGACACCAATCCCTCGCTATGTCTCAAAGAAAGGAATTAAAAGAGGTGATCCAACGTTGGTGTCTGCTTGATAACGGCACACCGCATGACGTAAGCCGCAAGATACATCCACACGTTGAAAGTAAGCTGAGCGGAACAAGAATTTATCTGCTCCAAGAGTTCGGAATAGAGATGGGGTAAAGGAAGGCGGAACCCCTGAAGCAGGCTTTCGAGATGGACGACGACGTGATCTTGATACGCGTTCAGACATCCCCCGTTCCTAGTAGCCAAGCCTATCTCTACCCCATCCGGCCAAGGGTAAGTCTGAGCTATCATCTCCACGTGATCAGCTTCGAAGATTGATCTTTCTCCCAGGGTCTCAGCGACAGTAGCAGCCACGCGCCCCTTGAAAACCTTAGGAAAAGGTGGAGGAGCTGCAGGGATGCAACCTTCACAAAAGCTACAATTATCCACCTCTGCTTGCTTATAAGAAAGCACGGCGAAATCACTTGGAACCATGCGAACCGATGTCTTTCTCTCTTTGCGTACGCGAGTCGACTCGCCTTTTCCCAGTTCGTTTATAGACTCTGAGGTGTGGCAATACTCGGGATCATCCCTCGCTAAAGAATGCTTGATTGACCCAACCATTTTTCGCTGCTTCGCGCTCTGTGCAGCTACAGGTTTAGCCCTCTTTCCCTTCACCTCGCGTGATTTTTTCTTCTGCAGGGGAGGAGCAGTAGACGATGTAGATTCCGAATCGACATGTGCTGGAGTTTTCGTCCTTGTTCGCTAGGAGCTAACCTCCTCGGGCTCATAACCCACACTTCGGTTTTCGCTATCACTTTCATTCGACATCTCTAGTTATGTTAAGAAGAAAAGTCCCCGAAAAGACGCCAAGAAAGAAAAATCAACAAGGGGAAATAGCCTTTTCAGTATCGCGATTGAACAAATTTGGCACCAAAAATTCTTTCCTAGGTTTGGGTTGGTGCCTCACGCACCCCTCTAGAGGGCATTGAAAAGACATTTCCCCCCGGAGGGTGATGGTCAAGAGACGTCTTTTTGTCTCCTCCATAAAGATTCTCGGTTTTTGAGAAACCACCTCTGAAAAGTAAAAAGGAGGGGAGGCGAAAAGTTTCATCCACCCACAACCGTCAAAAAGTCCTCGAGAACCCCAAAAAAGGGCACTACCCAACCCCAACTCCGTCATGCCACCACCAGGTGGCCTATAAATACCCCCGTACGAGCCAACTACAACCCAAGTAAAAAAAAAGAAGAAAAGAAAGAACGAGACACCAAGGAACACCCCAATCTCAGCCCTATGACCACCACGCTCCTCATCAGAGAAAGGCGGTGCCACCACCAAGGGTTTATTCCCTCAGCCCTAAGAAGCCTAAATACAAGTAGGAATCTAGAAATTAAACAAAACATATAGATAATCAGGGGACACTTACTCGAATGAAGTGGAAGAAAAACATCAGTAAGCAAGGGAGGACTGAGAAATAGGCCACCGCCTAACTCTGATATTGGTCTTCCTAGAAGCAAGACCCTTCAGGCTCTCCCTCTCCCCCCTCTCTCTCTCTCTCTCTCTTCTGTCTTTGGAAGTGTAAAATGAAATGACCAGCTCTTTCTCTCTCTCTCTCTCTCTCTCTCTCTCTCTCTCTTCTGTCTTTGGAAGTGTAAAATGTAATGACCAGAAATAAGATCTCCACTTATACGTCTCCGTGGGGTCTCCCTCCCCAAATGGGCCAAATACATATAAGGCTCAATCCAAGCCCATCCGAGAATAAGTTTTTTAGCGAGAAGCATCGCTTTTTATCGAAACCTAATCACGGGTGATAAATCGCTCGCGATCCGGTTACGAGGAGATTTGACGATTTCATAGAAACTAGATCTATTAATTAACAAGGATATGACGTCATAAATAGACCACCCGACGCAAAAGACATCTGGCCCTCTACCAGATTCATCGCGAGTAGAATGTTTGGTCAGACCCCAACTCGACACCCTACGTTTCCTCAGTCTAATAGCATCGCGATTAAATGTAAGCATACGTGGAATCCACAACAGGGCCCACGAGTACCTCGTGGCCCTAGAGAACCCAAACAAGAAGCTCGCTGGTTAAGCACCTCTCCTCTAACAGTGCAACGTGTAATGCCTAGATCCCTAGTGTGAGGGAATGCGTTACACGTGTCCCCTGTTAAACCACGAGGTCGCCAGCAAGCTGCTCGCTTGGCCTCCCTATAAATACCCCCATCCAACTCCCAATAAAGGGATCCTATTGAAGAGAGAAGAAGAAGAGCTCTGAATATCTCTCTGACCTACAACCCCCGGATTTGAGTTCTTAAGGTCTTTGGTCGGAGAACAACGTTCTTGGAATAAGAACATCATCTAACTTCCTCCAGAGGACAAAGATTGAACAGTAAATTATCTCCTCGCGAGCCAAACGCATTACCTCAATTGCTTGGACCAATAAGCATATAATCTGATCACCACCCTCCTTGACCAAGGCTTGAGGATATAGTAAGACATTTTTTCGTCACGATGAGGTAATAAGTATAGGTGAAATTCCATGATCGCGTCAGCGGCAAAACTTGGTTTTGGCTGCTGGATCTGTTTTACGTCCACTCTCCTACTCTTCTCCTTTATATCTACATTTGGGCATTTATCAATCAGTTAAACCATAGATAATCTATGGCCAAATTCTAGCCTTTAATAATTCCCAAAAATATACAGAGTACTAAAAAAATTGATGAGAGAAGTTCCCCAAAGATAAAAAGTAAAAAAGTTTCATCTAAGCTTAGACGAATATTTAATGAGCCTAAGTTCAACTACTCAAGTGAATCTAAGTTCATAAGTAAGGTAAAATAAATATTAATCTGATCAAGGTAGCAACGGGTAAGACTTATCTTACAGGAACAAGTGAATATACAATATAATATAAGGAAACAGTGATAATTCAAGTTTAATGACCATTTCTATCATTGAATATAGTACTTCAAATGTAAAAATGTAAGGTAGATTACAGCAGAGTCCAAGGCACTCACTTTTTATCAACGATAGGAAAGCCAATCTCCTGCTCAAAGAGAGAAAGATCTATATAAATAAGATTCTCAATGAGAAAAATCATTCTCAACGCCAACAATGATCAAACTTCAAAGCAAGCTTCTCCCTATGTGTCATATTCCATACATGATCACGTACTTACCGTGAATGTTGAATGCTTATCCTCAAGCAAGCCACATATCTCCTTCTCTAGGCCAATAGTTCCATCATCCAATGAAAGGACCATCATGTACTGGCACAATGAAAAAACGGTATATGTAACTCCATTTCGATTCACTAAAAACTTCAACTACTAATGAAAATCCATATATGCTAAATCTAACACCCAAGAACAATGAAGAAAGAAAAGAAAAAAATCGACACAAATACATTTATGCTGGTAAAGATCAATCAAAGAAGCAAACAAAAGCACTTCCCTAAAAGAACAAATTAAATGAATGAAAGCAACAGGGAAGCTACAATATATTTGGAACTTGCAAATCTAATCTCTTTTGTAGCCCCCGAGCTTGATAGAGAACTCTGATTTATGTTCCTTATAACTGTATACCATAAACTCCTTCTCATCAATCACTTCTTTCAACTCTCCTATTTCCCAATTTATTTGGTAGATTGTATGACATAGCCTGAGCTAAGTACTCTAATATCACTTAACATTCTCAAGAGAGTAGCATGAATATCATAATTGAAAATTGCCTTTATCTTTCCCCGGAAGCTTCCAATCTAATTAAATTTCATATGATACAGATCCCCTTAGTTAATATAGTGTTACTAAGATGCAATGACTGTACCTTCTCATCATTATGAAGAATAGGGACAAGAAATGATATGAAATTGTGATCAAGCATAAATATTTCATGGAAAACAAACAACTCATCAAAGTTATTTCATGCCTTGACTGCACCTTCACGCCAAGTGCACTGGTCGCTAAGTTCTTGCTGTTGTTTTTGCTTGCTCTCCTTCCTGGCCTCTTTGAATAAAAAATGAATGAAATAAAAGCCAGATCTATCTCTCTCGGCTTGGTGTATGATTAGAATGATAAAATCTCCCGTCAGGTCACTTTCTTTCTTCCTCTAGATCTCTTGAATTGGTATATGATTAGAATAATAAAACCTCCAACCAAAACTGTCTGCAAACGAGCTCACTAATAATAATCCACTGTTTTTCCCAACCAAGCTCTTTTTTCTACCGTGACATCACCTCTAGCAACATCTTCTTCAACCACATTGTCTCTAACAATTCATTTCAACACCAATCACATCACCACAGCGGCTGGTGATAGTCGGCCAGTGATAGGTTCATGGAATTGATGCTCAAATTTCACAAACCATAAATATCCCTATTCAGAAATTAAACTTCAATTTGAAAATCTAACATTCTAGCATAAACTTTAACATATAAAAGGGAAAATTTACCTTTGAATTGAAAATTTCCTATCAATGTCGAAGGTGGGCAACGCCATGGCAGCCAGTGATAGTCAGACGGAGGTCAAGAGTGGAGGATGTAAAGGCTCGGAAATTCAAATCCCAACTTTTCAGAAAAAGTGAGTTAAAAATGAATTGAAATCGGATTTAAAACTCGTTTAGCGGATTCCGACCGGAATATAAAATTTGGCGAAAGATTTCCGTCCTTTTACCTCAAAATTCAAAATAATTATCGGATGTCGATATCCTTTTCAATTTTAAAAAATCTAATTGATCGAGAAAGCGAGATTCAGGATATTGTTTAAACCAATTTCACACTCTACCCTCACCCACTCCCTCCTACCTTACCCTGCAACCCGAACCCGTCCCCCTGCCTATATCACCCCGTCACTTTCACCTGCTCACCATCACTGTCATCATCATCGCTCTTCACCATCACCTTCACCGACTCCCTCCCTCACTCTCCCGCTCCCATCGGTGCGCCATCCCTGCTCCATTTTCATTCATCACCACTACCCATCGCCAACACTTTCCTCCATCATCGCCACCATCAGTCGCACGCATCATCGATTCATCGCCATCACCATCTCTTACTGCCCATCTTCATCACTTCTTCACTCATCACCACCATTGCCCTCCATCAATCACCATCGGCACCAGCAGCTCCACCCTCTCATCGCGAAGCTGACGTCCGACGAAGCCAGCGATCGGTCGAGAGCTCACAACACCACAACCGAAGTTCTTCCTCCCCTGTTCGATCACGAATAAGGTTCTGGTAAGCCATTCTCCCCTATTTCTGATCGAAACCATCCTCGAGCTCTACCCTTGTAAGAGGTCAAAGGTTCAAAACACATTCTTTACACATTTGTGTAATGAGTGAGTGCTCAAGCATTCAATGGCCTGGGTGAGCCTACCTGGTAGCTTGCCAACTGACTTATCGGTTCGCGACCTTTGTAGGCTAGGACTCGGATTTTTTTCTAGGTTCAATTGATTGGAAGGAAATCGATCGTAAAATTAAGGTGATTATGAAATCTAAGCAAAAATAATTATCATTTTTAGTTAGAATAAATAAATCCCATTGGTTAAACAAATGTTTAATTTTTTTATCATTTATCATTTGACATTTTATATAGATTAGGCTTGGTGGGTGAAATTCCAAAAATTAAGGTTATTATAAAACCAAAAATAGTTTTCATTATATATATATATATATAGATAGATTGGTTGCTCCAAAAAAATCATATATTTGGAACGTACAATATATATTTTTTAAAAAAGTTTTTTAAATTCATCCCATTGTTTAAAGAAAATAGCTTGAAATGATATTGTATAATAAATATAAAATGAAATAATATTATATAGTTAGTATTAACTTTATTTTAAAAAGTTTTGAATTAATCTTATTTGTTGAAAAATGTAATGTTGCCAAAAATAACTTTGCACGAGGAGACGACACGTGACGTAGGTGCTTTGGTTTTAATTAATATATAGATAGATTGGTTGAAAAATATAATGTTGCCAAAAATAACTTTACGCGAGGAGACGACACGTGGCGTAAGTGCTTTGGTTTTAATTAATATATAGATATAGATATATAAATATATAAAATAGATGTTGCCAAAAATATCGGCTCGCGAGGATGCGACACGTGGTCAAAAGGCTTTGGTTTTAAGTAATACTAGTGTAATACCCGCGCCATGGCGCGGTTGCGATGGAAAAGAATCAATGAAACTGATCAGAAGTGGCAAGTAATAGTTATATTATGCTTTCAGAAGAATCAGAACTCATACATAATTTGCACATAAAAAAAGCCGTAATACAGTCACATACATTTCATATATTTTGATTCATCAAATATAGCTATTCCACAGGCTATGGCACAACCAAGAGATCATAGCAACTAGTTGGCTTGCTAAGAGGCACATCAGGCCTTCTTAGCTTCTATGCACATTGGATATCTGGATACATTGCTCCAATCAGCAAGTACTAATGAAAATTGTGTATTGACTACCACTATCATTACAACTGCTTGATACCCAGGATTGTATTCAAGCAACATACCATTATAATTTGAACAATAAAATGCATGAAAGCCTATCACTAAAAAATCCAGACTATTGTATTCAAGCATCATACCATTCTAATTTGAACAATAAAATGCATGAAAGCCTATCAGTAAAAAATCTTCAGCATTCAAGCATGAGTTCTGTAAAAGGTTTTATTTTTCGTATGTTCTCCGGCATTATAAACCTCAAAGCCAAAATTGAATTCTCTCCTCAAATTCGCATATAAATTCTAAAATTCAAGCAAAATAGTAACTAAATTATCATGCTAGGCCTAAATTCCTCACGATTGAATTCTAAATTCAAGCTAAAAATCTCCAAATTTATCAAGATTCACTAAACTAAAAAAACCTAGAAATCGGGATTTGGGAAGAAACTTACCTAAACTGGGCCTCGTGATCAGCAAACCGATCAATAGCAGAATCACTAAACTCTGAAAACTCGACAGGATTCATGGTTTCTTGGGGTTGACATCGTAGGCGGAAGCAACGATCTCCGCAACTGTCAACACTATCAAACAAAAACTCAAACACCAATACTCATTCAAAGGGAAACTGGAAGCTAATAGAATGTGAAACCCTAAAAAATTCAAGATCGAACCAAAGAAAAAGAAATTAACCTATTCAAATGAACATGAGAAGATATTAGAGGAAAATGATGAAACCGAAAGCGATAACTTATTCGACTGAACATTAAAGGCTTTGGTCAAAAGGCTTTGGTCAAAAAAAGGTCAGAGCTCTACAATTGAACATGAGATGATGGGAGAAAATACAGATGAAAGTGAGGAAGAGGAAGATCTAAATACAGAAGAAAGAGAAAAGAAGGAACTTGTTTTGGCTATGAATCAATGGCATGTGCATAGTGTTGGTGGAGGACAAGCAACTGAAAAAGGGCCTAGCACCCTTCTCAAAAGGAATAAATGATAATTGCTTCATGGAATGTGAGGGGGTTCAACAACACCCCTAAGCATAAAGCTATTATCAAGTTCCTTAGAGAGAAAAATATCTGCTTCCTTGGTATTGTGGAAACTAAACTAGACCCCCCAAGCTGCAATCTATAATGAAGAAAAGCTTCTCACAGTGGAGTTTCACTCATAATTTTGATCATAGCACTGCTGGAAGAATTATTATCTTATGGGACCCTATGAGAATTGACTTTAACCCTAGAAGGATAACAGTTCAACTTATTTGTGGACAGCTACATTTCAAAATTACTGGGAAATGCTTTGAAATAGCCCAAGTTTATGGCCTACATACCATAGTAAAGAGAAGAAGTTTATGGAGAAGCATGGCTGAAGAAATAGGACCTTCACATTCTCCTTGGCTGGTACAAGGTGATTTTAATGCTATCATGAGGTCTTGTGAAAGAAAAAATGGTGCTACAGTCACTGCTTATGAAACTGCTGATCTATGGGAAATGTGTGATGAGCTTGATCTTCATGATTCTGTCAGTGATGGGTTGGATCACACTTGGTTTAAAGGATCAAAATCTACAAAAATTGATCTAGTAATGGTGAATGGTTGCTGGGATACCTTAAACCTATATTGTAAAGCCGCTTTTCTTCTCCCCAAGCCCTGTTTTGACCATTGCCAAGTTCTAGTTGAGGTCCTTGAACAACAGAGAAGTAAGAAACCTCCTTTCAAGTATTTCAACATGTGGAGTCATAGTGAAAACTTCCAGCAAGTAGTTCAAGAAAACTAGATGCATAATGGTCATGGTTCTCATCAGTACCTCCTATGCAAGAAGCTGCAAAGTTTAAAAAAACCTCTCCAGGCTCTAAACAAATCACAGTTCTCAAATATAAGCAATAGAGCCAAGGATGCTGAACTGGACTATGAAAAAGCTTTCATGGAGCTTACACTAGTAGAAAAAACACCTTTTAGCCCGGGCATTTTTGGGAATATAGCCCGGATATAGGCACAATGAGGTTCGGGCAATTGGTCTTCGTGATATTAGGTATATAGCCCGGACCAAAAAAAAACACGCCCGGGCTATTTGGTTCAACCAAGACCCATGGAAATAGATTATACAGCCCGGAGATTTTGGGATCCGGGCTATTTGAACCATCATTAAACCCATGGAAACAGGTCATATAACCCGTAATTTATTAGGTCCGGGCTATTTGGTCCATCATTATTCACAAAAAAAAAATACTAATAACCCAGCCAATTTTGATCTGGGCTATTTGGTGTGTTTTTTTTAAATGATCATTTTATTTTCTTCATAATCCACCTGTTTTTTACAAACCATGCACAAGCATAAATTCCACACATTATCAACCCAAAAACTTTGAATACCACAAGCATAAACCAAATGCAATGATTTCGAGATAAAGTTACACAAGTTTCCTTGAACACTAAAAATTATGATAAAGTATTTCACTACAATAGTAATATAAAGATCCCCACATTTCAAAAAATACAGTTACACATTCAAGGTCGTGACTGACTTGCTTCCATACATTTTATCTTTTAACAAATAAGGTTTCGAAAGGCCAGGAATTCAGATATGTATAAAAGACCTTTAGATAGATGGCCGAATTCATAAGAGCGTCCAAACGATCCTTGCTATCCACATCTTCAATGATCGGTTTACGCATGCTTTCAAGCTGGAAGAAAGAACCAACAAAGGTATTAATAATGAATTCATAAGAGTTGTGTTTATTTTTAAAATCTGTAAAAATAGCAAGTTGTAGACTTATAAATTCAGATTTAAAATCAGTATTAGGTCCGGTTCTTATGCCCTAAAACTAAATGATGTGGTGTATTTAGGATTATAAACGGATGAAGTTAAAATAAAAATCATAAATTAGCTGTGTACTTTGGATTATAAACTTATCAAGTTAAAATAAAAATTCAGAAACTAGATGCCCTCTCAAATCATATTAATTAGAAACAGAAACTTGAGGCATAAGGCTAAAAAATAGGCATGCTCACAATAAAGAGACTATAAATATGCAATTGTACTGATCCACGGTCTAAGGCAAAAGAATCTAAAGTGAGGGTTGGCAACATGCTGAAAAGTGTGATGTTGGGTGCAATGGTGTGTATGACAGCTAGTGCACTATGAAATTTGAAAATCACAAAGGAAAGAATAATGCAAAAAAAAAAATAGGACTATGGATGTGCGAGTGTGATGTTCAACCTGTCCACTAGCTAAGTCAACAGCGAGATCAGCAATAAAGTTGTCCTCTGTCTCACCACTGCGGTGACTAACCATAACACCCCATCCAGCGGCTTTAGAATCCAAAGCTGCTTGAATTGATTTAGTAATTGTTCCAATTTGGTTTACCTGCAATCCAATGGCTAAGTGCAATGAGTAAGTAGTACTCAAAATAAAAATAATCTAAACATTTCCGGAGGGATATTATATTAGCATAGCTTTAGCTTTTCCCATGATTTTCCACTTTAAGTCTATAACTATTCATCAAAACCACAAGCTAGCCAGCTCTGAATCGATTTATTCATAGCACTAAGGGTGAGCAATTCCAATGATGATTAAAAGATTTCTTCATGTATTCAGGGACTTACCGTAAAATCCTTGGGGACTAAACCCATGGTATGTGAGAGAAGCATCTGATATACATCTCTAATAGAATAACCCTTTTGATAGTTGCCCCCTCCACAATCAGATCATCAACCCTTGTTCCAAATTTGACATAAACCTGTAGAAATCAGAAGCAGAACCTATGGATTACTGAGATGTTTCCGTAAACTGCGAAGCAGAGGAACCAACCTATCAGTTCCCAGGTGAGGTTTCCCATCAACCAATATATTTATTGGAGCACCAAAATGAACTAGTGTCTTCATAACCTATTAAAAGGTAATTGCACCAATTGATTTAATTATTTCTTTTATTCTTCTCACTAAATAAAATAACATGAACAATCTGTCCAGGCAAAAGGAGACATCATCAAACAAAGCATGCAAGTATATTTCATGGCTACTATTAAGAGAACTACTCTCACCGTTTGGACACTGCCGTCATTCTTCCCTATTCTAGTTACGAGTTTTCCATCACTCCAAGTACCTGCACCGCCCTGCCACACACATAAGTCCTTTTCAAACCGCTCAAAATTATTAAAATATCAATCCGCTCCACAAGATGTGAACTGGCATTAGTAAATGATATATGTGAAAAAAATATTGAACATATTTTATCACATAAAAAAAGACTAACTATAATATGTCAAAGCTGTCCCAGTAGATGCAAATTAATACAACAAAATCTTACAGCTAATGCAAAAAAGGCTAACTATAATATGTCAAGGGCTTGTCACATGTCTCACAAAGAGCGGGAACTTGTCCCATAGAAGTCCACAACCCTTCTACCTAAACCGGAGAATTGTTCAATCAACACGATCTCATAAGGTCCGGATCAAGTCCACCATTCACATTGTACTGAATCGGTAATAATCCTAGCTAGCTAATATATGCTCAACTTGATCGAGAATATATGTAATTGTTATGTATTGTATACAATCGTTTATCTTTAATACAAATGTTTTTTTTTTAATCAAACTTTGTAAATGCCCTAATTTCATCAAAATCAGATACCAACAGTGATCTACAATGAATTTCAAATTGATCTGCAATAAAATAAATCATTAAAGATGAACTGAAATTCAGATTGATTGATGTCTACAGGGACAAGAGCTGAAATTCAGATTGATTCCAGAAAGCATCAAGGCGCGCCAACCGTCAATAATGGAGCATTATAACACAAACATATGTACCAAGTTCTGCAAGGACAAGAGTTGCTCAACACTTAAGCAACTGATTTCCCCAATTCAACAGCAAAACACTTCAAGTTTCGACATGATAGCAACGAATACCCCTTCTTGTTTCGAAAACCTTAAGTTACGCAAAGGATGTCGAGATTAGAGTTCAAACTAACCGGAAACCTGAGAACTTCGGCAATTTGCTCGAGGAGAGGATAAAAAATCCCCAGAAAATCCTTCCCGGGGTCCCTGTCAACCTCGACTCCCCGCTTAGACAGCCTCCAAACCCCCTGGAATTTGTCGTTAACACCAATCTTCTGCTTATTGATTTCTTTGAGCTTCTTCTTCTCCGAAGGGAACCAAAATTTCCCCGTCGACTATGACCTCCTCACGCATCGGATAGAGCCACAATTGAGAAACAAAATAGATCTGGAGAGAGAATCTGAACAACCTCTGATTCAATTTCAACCCTGCCTCTCCTAATTGTTGCTTGCTAGGGTTCCAGATCTGGAGGAGCGCCCAAAAAGCCGAAGTGGGTAAAGGGAGAGAGAATTCGGGGAAGATGAATGGCTTATTCAATTTGGGGAAAAATAGAAGCTACACGATAATTAAATTTCAACCCTAATAAGTAATAACCCGGATATAGATAGGTGAGGGAACGCCCAGGCCATTAATTTGGACCCTTTGATGGGCACATGCACTAACAACCCGGAGATAGATTGGTGAGCGCACGCCCGGGCTATTAGCTTTACATAATAACCCGGATATAATAGCTTTGGGCTATTAGCTTTTACTTATAATAGCCCGGGCGTACAATATATCCGGGCTATATTCTATTTTCAGTTTTCAGAAAAAAAATACATATTTGTCAATTTTAATCCTATTAGAACCCGGATTTTTCAGATCCGGCCTATTATATAGCGGGTTAAAAACTCATTTTTCTACTAGTGTTAAAAACGACTCTGGCTCTCAGGAATTAACTCAAGCTCTGGAAATTGCCAAGAAAAAAGCTATTAAAATCAAGGAGGCTGAGTTTAAATTTTTGTCACAGCTCGCCAAGTCCAAACACACGTTTGAAAGTGACAAATGCAGTGCTTACTTCCATGGAGTTATGAGGAAGAATATGAGGAGAAATCATGTCAGTTCTTTGATAAAAGATAATGGGCTTGAAAATATGTCTCTGATTGAAGTTGCTAAAGAATTTGTTAAGTTCTACACAAGCCTAATTGGTACTGAGAAACAGACTGCAGCTGTGGATGCTAGACTGGTGAGAGATGGTGGAGCTATTTTAAGTATGGACAGACACTCTGAGCTTCTTCAAATTGTTTCACCAGAAGAAATAAAAAAAGCTCTCTGGAATATTGGTGACGACCAATCCCCTGGACCTGATGGTTATACCTCAAAATTCTTTAAAGACACTTGCTCCACTACTGGCTCCCAACTCACTAATGCTGTTCTGGAATTTTTCTATTTTGGCAAACTTCTAAAGCAATCCAACCATACCTCCATAGCACTGATTGCAAAGACCAGTAATCTTAGAACTGTGGGTGATTACAGACCTATATCTTGTTGTACCATTACCTACAAGATCATCACAAAAATCCTTGCCTCTAGACTGTCCCCAATCTCGAAATCTATCATCTCTCCATCTCAGATTGGGTTCATTGAAGGTAGAGTTATGCATGAAAATATCCTCCTTTTGCAAGAACTGATTAGAAGGTACACTAGGAAGAGAATCAGTCCCAGATGCATTCTAAATCTTGATTTAAGGAAAGCCTATGACACCATTTCTTGGAGTTTTATAAAACAGATGCTTTTTCACTTGAATTTCCCTCCTTTATTTATTCACTGGATTCTAGAATGCATATGCTCTCCCTCCTTCTCTATTAGTATTAATGGTTCCTTGCTAGGTTTCTTTCAAGGAAAAAGAGGGCTGAGACAGGGAGATCCCATATCCCCACTCATCTTTTTCCTGTCAGTGGATTACCTGTCAAGAATATTGAAATGTAGAACAAGATTACCCGGTTTTAAATTTCATCCCAAGTGTGGTTATTTACAAATATCTCATTTAGCTTATGCTGATGATATTTTATTATTGTCTAGAGGGGATAAGAATTCAATGACTATTCTATTAGATGCCCTCAAACACTTATCTGAGGTTTCAGGTTTGGAGATCAACCCCACAAAATCTTCCTACTACCTAGCAGGGGCTAAGGATGAAGACAGGGAGTTTTTGGCAACTAGTTCAGGATTTTCACAAGGAAATTTTCCCTTCAGATATCTTAGAATTCCCATCTCTTCTGGGAAGCTCACTGTCTCACAATTCTCCCCCTTCCTTGATAAAATTCTCACAAACATAAGCTACGGGAATTCAAAGACTCTCTCATACGCTGGAAGGGTGGAGCTGATCAGAACTGTTCTTCAAGGTATTAGTGCTTTTTGGTTCTCTATCTTACTCTCCCCGTCGACCCTCATTGACAAGGTAAATAGTCTTTGCGCTAAATTCCTTTGGAAGTCTCACAGAATTAAATGGAAAGATGTGTGTTTGCCTAAAAATGAAGGGGGGTTAAACTTAAAAGATTTGAAAACCTGGAATAATGCATTCCTCTCAAGAATGTTATGGGATATTAATAGGAAAAAAGATAGTCTTTGGATTAGATGGGTACATCATCAATATCTTGAACATGAAGATGTATGGAATTGGGAAGTACATGGAAAAAATGACTCTCCCTTGATTAAAATTTTTTTATCTATTAGAGATGCACTCCTAACATCAACAGGTAATGCACAAGAGGCATCTGAGTTACTCAACAGCTGGGCTCAAGGAGGAAAATTCAATATCCAGTCAGCCTATGACCACCTCAGAAGAAGAGCTCCAAGGCCACCATGGTCTACAGTGGTGTAGGACAGCTCAATTGTCCCCAAGCATGCCTTCATTTTATGGCTTGCAGCTAAAGAAAGACTTGCCACAAATGACAAGATCAGATTCAGGGAAGTATACCAAAACTGTCACCTTTGCAACCATACCCATGAATCCCACCAACACATTTTCTTTGCTTGTAATTTCTCTTTGAATGTTTGGTCTCAGGTAAGGACATGGTTAGGAATCTGGAGAGGAATGAATACCTTGAAGAGTGGTCTCAAATGGCTTAAAAAGGAGGCTAGAGGGAAAGGATGGATCTCTAAAGCTAAGAGGACAGCCCTAGCAGCCACAATCTACCTCATTTGGAAAACAAGGAATGAAAAAGCATTTGAGAATTCAAGCAAAAGTATTGAGGAGATTGTACACATGGTTAAGCTACATGTCTACAAATTTCTTAGTCATGAATTTGGCCTCCAATTCAGAACATCAGCAAAGCTCTAAGAGGGTCTAATACAGGCAATGTAAAGACCAAGCAAGCTACTGATTTTGATGGGATCATAGACTTTCTAGGAAGGTAGAACTTAAATTTGTAATTTTTTGTATCTTCAAACCTTCCATAGCCTAGGCATCCCAAAGGCTTACATGCCCGGATGCGCTCTTCAATGTATCAAGTAATTTCATCTGGGTTTAGCCTAGTGACTTGGTGTGCTAGATTGTGGGTGTACAAATCCCTTGATGGCCTAGCCGAAGGGGGATTTATGCTCTCACAATTCTAGGGGGTAGGCCCGACTTCTGATGGCCTTGGCCTGAAGAGACATGGGGTTACCCCGAGCTATATGCTCAACACACCCGTTGATTGGAACAACCTAATTGTTCCATGATTTTGGTAGCCTCGGACTAGTGACACACATCAATACTCCATCCCTTTGTACTTTGTAAATATTTCATTTCCTGCAATATATTAACCTTTAAAATAAAAAAAAATAAAAAAAAAACATTATTGTTTTCTTTTCGCAAGATCCACGATGTGATGATGAGATTCGATATACTATAGAATCCAACTGGTCAGTTTTCACCCTATCTGGAAGAGAGGTGGTGGTAGAGGAGGGATATAGCACTTGATATTCTTTGTTAAGGCCTTACTTAATATTATGCGTATACGAATTAGGAGCATGATAGTGTGGTTAATATTTCAGTACTGCATGTAGGCATTCTATATTCTAGGTATAGGCATATTATATGTCCTCGACGCGATTAGAGGACTCGCGGGTGGATTCTTGGCCTGACTTTGTTGTATAGTGTCAGGTACCCGTTTCACTACTTGATTTCGTGTTGGTATGACGAGGTCCATTCATATGGCGGAGAGTGAGTGTTGAACCCTGACTTCACCAAATTTATACTTTTGGGATTTCTCCCTACTTATACTCTGTTTTGACCCGGCTCTACCGTGGCGCCCGTTGTATCGTTTTCATAATTTATGCCCTTTGCATGATAAAGGATTTTCAGCGTTGTAGACTTACGAGATGTATAGGGGTTTACCCCGGGGTCTCCAACGGACCTTCCGGATTTGGGTGCGAAATCCCACTTTAAACTACGCATATTTGGTTTCAACTTTCAACCAGTACTCGGGGCGCAAGATCCCAACGAGAGTTTTCATCCCTCGAAACGTAACTCGGGAATCATAATCTTGGGCCGTGACAGAGGAGCAGGGCCTGGGACGAAGAGAGTGGTGGTGAATCCCAGAAAAAGAAGGCTACTGGCGTCGAGGTCGAAGGTGGCCAACCGGAGTCGTGATAGCCGACGTCGATGTCGAAGGTGGGCGGCGCCGCAGCAACCGGAGATAGTCGGACGGAGGTCGAGAGCAGATGAGGAGGGCTTGGGACGAGGAGGGTTATGGCTTACTGCGTAAAATAAATAAGAAAGAAAAGAGAGGTTTACCTTTATTTTAGATACAATTATAAAAAGGATGTTGATAGATACAACGCAAATGGTGATTAAGAATTTGCACGTCCTTAAGGACGTGCAAGTGTGGAACTGTGCACGTCCTTAAGGACGTGCAAGTGTGGAACTGTGCACGTCCACTAGTAAACCCTTCGCACGTTGTTAAGGACGTGCAAACCCTAATTAGTGTTTTGCGTTTAGGGTTTAGGGTATAGGGTTTTAAGGTTTCCGAGGGTTTTTTAGTGTTAATTGAAAAAATTGAAGTGTTTAGCTAGTGGAGTTGAAGGATTTAGGGTCTAATTAAATGGAAAGCAATAATTGTTAAGGTTTTCATTCGGATAATATGCGAATAATGTTACAAGGAACGGAAAAAAGGCTTACATTCATAATTTTAATAAACTGGTGGAATAAAATCTAAGAAAAGTTTAAAGGGTGACCGGACTCGAAACGTAAGGCTCGAAATCTCTCAAACTGAGCTTGAAACGGAGCATCCCATCCTTCGACGCTCGGTTGATGATGTGCGACCCATTCTAGCGGAGGCGGAGGAATAGAAGCATTAGGACGCAACCAGATCTATGAGAACGGAAAATTAGAGTTAGAGTATTGACATATATATGAAAAGCAAGAATAGGTAATAAAAAAGAGACGTTCGTAGTTATACCGCGGCAAATGGTCTTGGTTTCCGATGCAGGTTAAACCAAGGGTTGCTGATTGAGGGTTGTTAGCAGGTGTCGGCGAGGTTATGGGAAGACATATGAACGGATGATGCCAAGCAAGGACGACGAGAGGAATCTGATATACTGTTGCAAATACTAAACCCATGATGGGTAGCTCTATCCACCGTCTCCTATCACCATGCACAAGTCCCGCCCATCTCTGGTAGTCGAGGTCATGGGGAGACATGTGAACTGCTGGAATGGGTACCTGTAACGGCCTGGAATTATGATTTCCGGGTTACATTTCCAGGGATGAAACCCCTTGTTCGGATCTTGCAATCCAGGTACGGGTCGAGGTTTCAAACTCATTTTTTTATGGTCAGTAATAAAGAGGGATTTCGAACCCTGAAAATATCGTAGGGCCGTTGGGTACCCTTAACCTGTCCTAGGGACTACTCATGAAATTCATTTCAAACGGAAGCAAGACGGAAGCAAAATTAAGATACAAAGCGCCACGGCAGAGCCGGGTCAAAACCAAAACATAAGTGGATGATTACCATTTATAATGAGTTAGAGATTTAGCCAGGTTCTTCGATTCGCAAAAAGGGAACCCCGTCATATAGACATCAAGCAATCAAAATCTGCAGAAAATACCTTAAAAAAAGAACGGGGAAAGGAGTCAGATCGAGCCACTCATGCGGGACCGGCAGTCCTCGCTGAGGCCACATAGTATGTGCTATACCTAATAAAGACGCTCTAATGCAGTACGAAAGTCAAACACACTAGCATGCTCCTAGTTATAATAATGTGTAAAAATACTGTAAAGGGCCCAAGACAATGCCAAGTGGCATATCCCTCTCCTACCTCCACCCCCTTCCGATAGGGCGGAGACTGGCCAGCTCGTGAATGCATTCCATCATAATCGGGCGGCACGCATGCCTAACCCGCTCCACAATAAAGCCCGCGGGCATCTCATAATATAAGGAAGTTCATGACTCGATTGACTCAGGGTACCCGATGAGGCTGGGCTACCCTATGACCTTAGCAAAGAATCTAGGACTATCACAGATAACGGCTGTTCTGTTTCAAACGCATAAAGTAAGCAAATGCTCAATCAATTAGTGCAACTAACAGGATACTACATGGCTTGCTTTTATGCATATGCAACACCTAACATAAAATGCAACAACAGGCATGAATGTCCAACCTGAGTAAGCCCCTAGGGAACTTACCTGAAGATGCAGAACAGTAAGATAACACAAGCAAGGGCCCAGATGCAAGTCCAAAGCAATCCAAAAGCAATACACACCTATCATCAAGCCATTTACATAAGCCATCGGACCAACATTCTTACACACGAACTCCAAGTTCTCAACATACTCAAAACCAATCGATAGTAAAATCATTTTCAAAAACCATTCTGCTACGATCAACATCAACCAAAATCATTTACTTTCAATCAACTCCATTGATAAAATCGTACCAACCGTATTTTCCAAACTCTTAAATCCCAAATTAAGTCAACTCACATTCAAAATAATTCCTCAAATCATACTTGGCCAAATTCCGACATTTATCATTTGAATCCTTAACAAATTCCCAAAATCATATTATTAACACCATCCCGGCATGTTTAATTTCAAAATCATTACATAAATAAATTCCAACATTTAGTCACAAAATAATTCTATTTTCACAACCATATTTATAAATCATAACTCATAATTCATTTCAAATTCCTAAAATCACAATTTAAAACAACACTAAAAATATATATATTTCAATAATGTCTCCTTTATACCATTTTATAATTCATAATAATAATTTAATAAACTAAAAATAATCCAACAGAAATGACAATATATAAACATAAATTATAATATATAACAACTTATTAATATCAAAACACCAACACTCACAACCCCAAGGCTCAACCCGAATAGAAGCCCAACCCGACTCCCCAGCTGAAAAATCCAACCCGGAATTAGGCCCGGATCCCATTTCCTCTCAAAACTGAAGGCCCACAATTTAAATGGTACAACCCGGAAGACTGACCCGGATCCAAGCCTGCAACCCAGAAAGTTAGGCCCAAATAAAGCCTGTCTCCCTCAACAAGAGAACAGAGCTCTCAACTGGAAAACGACAGGGAAGGGAAGGAGGAGTCAGGCCTCCGGCGGCGGAAAAGCGAAGGGAAGGAAGAAGAAAGAGTTCGGCCTGCCGGCGGCCGTTCTCACCGGACCACTCCCGCTCTCCCAAACATTGCTACTCAGAAAGACCCACAACCCAAGGAACAAGAAAGGAGGAAGAAGAAGAGGAATTACCGAGGCGTCGTTCTCCAGCTCTGATGGCTCCAAAGGCGAATCCGGCGGCGATTGGCGGGGGAGGAGCTTCGCTTGAGTACAGGAAGGGACAAGGGATAATCAAAAACTGATTTTGGTGGAACTTGAACCAAAATCGAACAAAGGAAACGAAAATCGACCTTGAGACGAAATAGGGGCGCACTAGGGGCTGGTGGCGGCGTTGGGGGCTCCGACAGCTCCTGGGTGACTTATTGGCGTTCGTCGGCGTCGGGGGAGTGCAGAGCTGCTGCTGGGCTTGACGGGAAAGAGAAGGAGAGAGCTGCTGGAGGGTGGCTCCGAAACAGAGGGGCGGACGGCTTCGATGGTGCTCGTGACAGCGCTCGGAGGTGGCGAGGCTGGTGATGGTGGTTCCTGGCTCTCGGCAAAAACAGGTCTTCGAGGAGGGTTGGTGGCTTCGCAATGGAAGAGAGCAGAGGAGAGGGAGAAGATGTTACTGCAGTACTGCTCTCGGTGGTGGTTTTCGGATGAATTTGGGGCTATTTTTAAACGGAAGAGATGAGGAGAGGTGAGGCTTGAAATTCTGGGTGTTTCTGATTTTATGCAGGAAGTAAAGGGGAAAGAGGGAGAGAGGTTCTCCTGTGAGCTTGTCCGGATTCCAATTTGAAGGGAAAGGGGGAGTGCTAGCTGTGATTGACCAGAGAGGGTGAGGATTGGGTTTGGCACTTTGCCATTTTTGGGTGAAACAAACACATGAGGGAGAAGGTGAGTGTGGGAGAGTTTACTTAAGAATAGAATGAAGTGTTGGAGAAGGGTGAAGGTTGTTTCCATCCCAGATTCCCAGTTGCTGCTCTCGATAGGGAAAGGCAGAGGGAAATTGTTAAAATTGGACATGTGAAGGGGGGAAGGGGACAAAATTATATGGTCCCCAAAAGTCAAATTGAATTACCCGGAAACAAAATCTTGAAACCCGCTAATCCCGACTCGATCAAATTAGATTTTCAAAAATCCGAAGAAGATATCGCCATATAAATTTAGTTTTCAAGAATTTTATTTTAGGTCGAAAATTCGTCCCATGAATTTTTAAAATCCGAGTTAGCGAGTTTTCCGTTAAATTCCACTTTTAAATCCATGTTTATTTTCTTTTTCCGAAAAATTAGGATTTAAAAATCCGAGCCTTTACATCATCCACCTCTAAAAATAAGTCTCGTCCCCGAGACTAAATTTACACTAAAACATGGGGATGAAGTTCTAAATTGGTGAGTCCAAGGATCATGCCATTGATTCTATAAGCATCTCATAGGGGCTCGTATGAGATCCTCACATCACCCTTGACGTGATCATAACATTCCCAATTGGTCATAGCAAGTATGTGATATGGGCCCCTATCACACCCTTACCCCGACCTTTCGGTCACATCATAACTCGAAAAGCAATCATAGCGTCTCTACTGGGTCTTAGCAAGCATTCTATATGCGCCCCTATAAAATGCTTGTATCCACTTCGTGAGGCGTTATAATATAAGCCCGGGTGTGAAAATTCTCAAAAAGGGATTCCGCAATTGGAAAAGATTGGCCTCAAAATCGTTGAAATTCTCGGTAACGTTTATTCCTTAAAATTTCAAGTAATTTCTTTTCAACCGCTCAAAATCTTCAAATAAGACGTTTAACCAAGCAACTTAACACCAAAACAAGTAAAATTCTTTCGATCAAAATTTCATCAAAATCCTCCAAACCAAATCAGTTTCCCGCATAACAATCAATCAAATTCAGAAGCTCAGAGGTGGAATCATCCACCTCTAAGGGCTAATCCCATATTCTCTTCCTAGTTTCCAGATCATGCAAAATTATTCACAACTCAACAAGTACCATAACCAAAAGTCTCAAGTAACAAAAGAACAACTAACCTCAACATACTACAAATCATAAGGTATATCTACATCATACTGAAGGCATCACAAGTGCATAATCGAATGCTCATCACTCATCACGTAAGCACACATGTCCAGAAATCAACGAGTTAGATGTTATGGGGTTAGTACGTCAGTACACATCAAATCTCACTATCGCATATCGATATTGCAACACAAGTAGAACAGATTCTTCACATTAACATATCAACACAACAAAGTCATGCTATTAAGATTCAGAAAAAGGAAGATCAAACAGTATATAAATCACCAAAATGTCAGCATGCTCTGAAAGACATCACCTTAGCTCATCACAATATCGAATGACAATCATTTAGAAATCATGCACCATTATCTCATATATACTAATCATGATCATACTTGTCACTACCAACTAGATTTTAATATTGCATATCAACATGTAATTCCATCTCAGGTTCATCATGGTCGTTATCTAACATCATGCCAACAGATAGAAATAAATCACAAAATCAAGAAAATTCCTCACATCATACCAGTCAAAATAAAACACAATCCCCACTCACCCATCTCCACTCTCAAGCCAAGATTAATCCTCTTCTAGACTCAACAACACTAACTCCGACAAAATCCCCTGAAGAAATCCCAATTCATTTCGATACTCCAATCTAACCCCTCATTCCATCAAGCACTCCCACAAACCATCCACCTCTAAGAACCCAACTCCTATCTCTAACTTCACACCCGAGACCTCTCTCATACTATATCCTCAATACTCTCAAAAGTCATTCCCCACACTTCATATACTAATCAAGAAATCACAAGCATCATACCCTGCTAACTACATGGATCCCTCTCTCGCGTCTTACCTCGTAATACCATCGATCATCCTAACCGCCTAGAATTCTTTTACCACTCATCAACCACTCCACAAGAGAACCCTCACCCACAAGTTCAAAGAATAATAAATCATGGACATTATTACACATAAGGACCACATCATATCAACTAGCATTTATATCAATAGCATCATTAGTTCATCATCAAACATTGCAACTGCATCAATAAGTCTCGATTCTTGTCATGCTCAATAGTTATTACAAATTATCATATATGCACATAATTAATTCAAGCTAACAAGTTCCATCATAACCTTATCAGATAAACAATTTAGTTTTTTTTTTTTTAGCAATTGCAATTCACATTTTACAGGCAAGTAAATTAAATCATGCTTAGCAACTCAGAGTATCAACATATCAGGGCATCATGGCACATTAGAACTATAAGGCATCAAATCATATCATCATGGACAACAGACAATTAGGCAACAATCATCACCGAGTTAGCACATCAACAGATAAATCTCATCGTCTGGTCAGTGCAATATCGTCATCAACAATTTCAGAAGGATTATCAATTCTAACGAAGGACACTCTCGCTCGCAAGTCATATCGCACTCAGTAACCGCAATCCTCAATACGTGCTTGTTCCACCGACATCATTAATCCTGAGGCCCGTGGGTTATGGGTCCACGCTTCTGCTGCGATGTTCTATCGCTATCCAACTTCCTTTCCTTTCCCATGTTGTCGCTCGTCCAAGTATCGCAAAGGAGTCTAAGTTAGCAGAGATAGGGGAGTGACAAGGACGGGCAACCCAATGTTCACTACGGAAACAAATACAGACCAAGGCTAAAGGACGTCAAGACTAGAGACAAGACTCTCACCCGAGAATAGCAACGATGCCCTTGTGAAAGTCTATTAGGTTACAATTGTGACAAGCAAACAAGAATTTATCATTGGGCATATCAAGCACATTAATCCAGACTAGCATGTACCTACCTCAAGGGCATGACATATGTATTCATTTCAAAAGACATAATCGAGTCCTACACTGATGCATGGGAGACAAGCTAGTAGTCTATTATCTCGTGAAATAGGTATGCCTAGCAACTTAAGCAAGATATGCGGGATTTAATGGGCATCACAATTATCACATATATGAACAATGCATGAGCTTGGTGTATGCATCATACGAGAACATATAGGAGCAACATAGTAATTATCTCATCTGACACAATGATCATATAATAGGTCAAGCATGACACGTAATCATACATCGCGGTACATTTAGAAAGCACATGCCCTACATGATACTAGCGATACATGGCGGGATACAAGCATAATCATGAGTTGTTAAAAGAGGTTCATCATAATATTCACGAAGCACCAGGCATCATCAAAAGTACCAAGAAGGACATCACGAGTGATAGATTATAGTCATGCTATGAACAAAGCATCATAGAGCACATATATGGTACAATAGTCGTCATAGGACAAGTACAACACGTGATTATTTAGCGAGTCATATTAGAAATCATGAGCTCTATAGGATATTATCAACACATATCGAACATGAATACAATCAAGATACTTCGACTAGATTCATTCTAACATTCATGTGCCATGCGTATGCGAGATCATGATATAGCGTGGTGTGTAGTCATGCGAGGTGCCAAATCAGACATCTATGCAAGCGCGAGAGGATATCGTAGAGTAAGAGGGAACACTACCGAGCAACGATATTATAAGCATGCTAGGACTAACCATTATGGAAAGCTAGTAAATCATCGAATCTAACATCAATCTAATCAGGATGAAGTCAACCTCTTAAGAGAAAAGCGAAAGAGGAGAGTCACACTATCAGGGACCTATCTCAAGAGAGAATCACCAGTAAGGTAGGCAAAGCATATATGATCCATATAGGTCGCAACCAATGGTCCTACATGATACTAAAGGCTCAACATAACATACGATATATGCATGCAATTAATCATGATGACGCATAAGAGATCACTCACTCACATTCCAACGATATAGAAGTATGAGAAAAGTTTAACTCAAGTCCAAATAATGGGCAATATAACTAGAATACAAGGACATGAGCTCAACCCAACACATACTAGGATAACATGCATCCATCAAGACTCAATTATTCCATATATTCTCCATTCAACGCAAGCAATCACACAACAGTATCAACTTGCAAAATCATCAACAACAGTCAATTTGACGAATACAAAACAGATGGGCATGCTATAGATTCTTGTCACAAAAGAAATAATAGTATCGACACATCATCATCCAGCATGCTAAGGAGATCATTTATAGGCATTTGTACAGAGAAGAGTTGATCACACTATCATGCACCTAACCCAGTCAAAACAACAAGCATATAGGTTCATATCATGTGGTTCATGCTTTCAATTGATCATTAGTGCAATTAATACAATATATCAAGTAGGCATGCTATAAACAACATACAATCATGATAGAAGACAATACATAACACGAGACTTAAGCAATGTAACTAGTCACACATGTAAATATAACACAACAACTGGGTACCAATGGTTATTCATAAGGCATGTGTTAAAGACTACAAAATCATGTCATGCAATTCAAAGAGAGTCACCATTAAAACCGGACAGAGATCCCTAAGGGCAACCATTGACTTTTCCCAACTAACTCATCATCCTTGCTTCCCGTGAGACTCTGCTACGACTTTTTGTGTCATGAAAGCACTGATTGATTGTCATAAGAGTCAAGGAAGACAGCCCCGAAAACACCTTGCTTTTGACTCAAAATGACATCAAGAACTACCTTACAATACTCACTCAGACAACCTTCATATACACAAATGATTCCGACACAATGTATTTATAACCAACCCGATTCCCGTGAAAGACACTGACATCCGGGAGAAAGACTCGATAAGATCCTCAAGGGTTTAGCAAAGTGGAACGGGCTATCACACATAACTGGGTTGACCATACAGAAACAAGGGTACTCCCACTATCCCGTTTGCACAGATCAGTCAAGACGCATTTAATTGTTAGGCATACCAATCAGACTTTAGCATATCAAGCACTCAGCATAGAATCAGTCAATGACAATTATAATGACATCCTTCAAGAGAGATCATGCTCAAGCTCAATATATAAAGCACATCAAGCTATCTAATGCCGCTCTTCGAGGAGCGACTGACCGGAGGGGCAAAACCTCGCGATCCTACCTAACTCGCCACTCCAACCACCTTGGTGCAATCTCCTTGGAGTCTTCCGGACCCTCTGTAAAGAGCAAGCTAGTATTTTGCCTACCGTTCCCAACTACCCCCAATAGGGGTGATCTAGCGCCTTTACTACCCACTCGTGTCCCCGTTTAGTCGGTTTTCCTCTTTTATTACAAGCCGAGTTCATTACTTAGTCCAATTTCGGTTAGGCATCATAAGTTCATTTTGCCCTTTTTAAAATCCTTTCAAATCCTTTGAAATTCATGAGCAGTTTTCCAAAACATACACTCGACCCTTGCGTACTCGAATTGCACAACCTCAGCTCTGATACCATCTTTGTAACGGCCCGAAATTATGATTTCCGGGTTACGTTTCAAGGGATGAAACCCCTTGTTCGGATCTTGCAATCCAGGTACGGGTCGAGGTTTCAAACTCATTTTTTTATGGTCAGTAATAAAGAGGGATTTTGAACCCTGAAAATATCATAGGGCCGTTGGGTACCCTTAACTTGTCCTAGGGACTAACTCACGAAATTCATTTCAAACGGAAGCAAGACGGAAGCAAAATTAAGATACAAAGCGCCACGGCAGAGCCGGGTCAAAACCAAAACATAAGTGGATGATTACCATTTATAATGAGTTAGAGATTTAGCCAGGCTCTTCGATTCGCAAAAAGGGAACCCCGTCATATAGACATCGAGCAATCAAAATCTGCAGAAAATACCTTAAAAAAAGAACGGGGAAAGGAGTCAGATCGAGCCACTCATGCGGGACCGGCAGTCCTCGCTGAGGCCACATAGTATGTGCTATACCTAATAAAGATGCTCTAATGCAGTACGAAAGTCAAACACACTAGCATGCTCCTAGTTATAATAATGTGTAAAAATATTGTAAAGGGCCCAAGACAATGCCAAGTGGCATATCCCTCTCCTACCTCCACCCCCTTCCGATAGGGCGGAGACTGGCCAGCTCGTGAATTCATTCCATCATAATCGGGCGGCACGGATGCCTAACCCGCTCCACAATAAAGCCCGCATGCATCTCATAATATAAGGAAGTTCATGACTCGATTGACTCAGGGTACCCGATGAGGCTGGGCTACCCTATGACCCTAGCAAAGACTCTAGGACTATCATAGATAACGGCCGTTCTGTTTCAAACGCATAAAGTAAGCAAATGCTCATTCAATTAGTGCAACTAACAGGATACTACATGGCATTCTTTTATGCATATGCAACACCTAACATAAAATGCAACAACAGGCATGAATGTCCAACCTGAGTAAGCCCCTAGGGAACTTAGCTGAAGATGCAAAACAGCAAGATAACACAAGCAAGGGCCCAGATGCAAGTCTAAAGCAATCCAAAAGCAATACACACCTATCATCAAGCCATTTACATAAGCCATCGGACCAACATTCTTACACACGAACTCCAAGTTCTCAACATACTCAAAACCAATCGATAGTAAAACCATTTTTCAAAACCTTTCTGCTACGACCAACATCAACCAAAATCATTTACTTTCAATCAACTCCATTGATAAAATCGTACCAACCGTATTTTCCAAACTCTTAAATCCCAAATTAAGTCAACTCACATTCAAAATAATTCCTCAAATCATACATGGCCAAATTCCGACATTTATCATTTGAATCCTTAACAAATTCCCAAAATCATATTATTAACACCATCCTGGCATGTTTTATTTCAAAATCATTACATAAATAAATTCCAACATTTAGTCACAAAATAATTCTATTTTCACAACCATATTTATAAATCATAACTCATAATTCATTTCAAATTCCTAAAATCACAATTGAAAACAACACTAAAAATATATATATTTCAATAATGTCTCCTTTATACCATTTTATAATTCATAATAATAATTTAATAAACTAAAAATAATCCAACAGAAATGACAATATATAAACATAAATTATAATATATAACAACTTATTAATATCAAAACACCAACACTCACAACCCTAAGGCCCAACCCGAATAGAAGCCCAACCCGGCTCCCCAGCTGAAAAATCCAACCCGGAATTAGGCCCGGATCCCATTTCCTCTCAAAACTGAAGGCCCACAATTTAAATGGTACAACTAGGAAGACTGACCCGGATCCAAGCCTGCAACCCAGAAAGTTAGGCCCAAATAAAGCATGTCTCCCTCAACAAGAGAACAGAGCTCTCAACTGGAAAACGACAGGGAAGGGAAGGAGGAGTCACGCCTCCGGCGACGGAAAAGCGAAGGGAAGGAAGAAGAAAGAGTTCGGCCTGACGACTGCCGTTCTCACCGGACCACTCCCGCTCTCCCAAACATTGCTACTCGGAAAGACCCACAACCCAAGGAACAAGAAAGGAGGAAGAAGAAGAGGAATTACCGAGGCGTCATTCTCCAGCTCTGATAGCTCCAAAGGTGAATCCGGCGGCGATTGGCGGGGGAGGAGCTTCGCTTGAGTACAGGAAGGGACAAGGGATGATCAAAAACTGATTTTGGTGGAACTTGAACCGAAATCGAACAAAGGAAACGAAAATCGACCTTGAGACGAAACAGGGGCGCACTAGGGGCTGGTGGCGGCGTTGGCGGCTCCGACTGCTCCTGGGTGACTTCTGGGCGTTCGTCGGCGTCGGGGGAGTGCAGAGCTGCTGCTGGGCTTGACGGAAAAGAGAAGGAGAGAGCTGCTGGAGGGTGGCTCCGAAACAGAGGGGCGGACGGCTTCGATGGTGCTCGTGACAGCGCTCGGAGGTGGCGAGGCTGGTGATGGTGGTTCCTGGCTCTCGGCAAAAACAGGTCTCCGAGGAGGGTTAGTGGCTGCGCAATGGAAGAGAGCAGAGGAGAGGGAGAAGATGTTGCTGCAGTACTGCTCTCGGTGGTGGTTTTCGGATGAATTTGGGGCTATTTTTAAACGGAAGAGATGAGGAGAGGGGAGGCTTGAAATTCTGGGTGTTTCTGATTTTATGCAGGAAGTAAAGGGGAGAGAGGGAGAGAGGTTCTCCTGTGAGCTTGTCCGGATTCCAATTTGAAGGGAAAGGGGGAGTGCTAGCTGTAATTGACCAGAGAGGGTGAGGATTGGGTTTGGCACTTTGCTTTTTTGGGTGAAACAAACACATGAGGGAGAAGGTGAGTGTGGGAGAGTTTACTTAAGAATAGAATGAAGTGTTGGAGAAGGGTGAAGGCTGTTTCCATCCCAGATTCCCAGTTGTTGCTGTCGATAGGGAGAGGCAGAGGAAAATTGTTAAAATTGGACATGTGAAGGGGGAAAGGGGACAAAATTATATGGTCCCCAAAAGTCAAATTGAATTACCCGGAAACAAAATCTCGAAACCCGCTAATCCCGACTCGATCAAATTAGATTTTCAAAAATCCGAGGAAGATATCGCCATATAAAGTTAGTTTTCAAGAATTTTATTTTAGGTCGGAAATTTGTCCCATGAATTTTTAAAATCCGAGTTAGCGAGTTTTCCATTAAATTCCACTTTTAAATCCATGTTTATTTTCTTTTTTCGAAAAATTAGGATTTAAAAATCCGAGCCTTTACAGTACCCTCCCATATAACAATCGGCGTAGAGATCGGCGTGATCCTCCAAGTGATTGCATAATAACGTTTTGAGTTCCGGGAAAGCAGACTCGCTGATCGGAAATGTCAAGGACGTGCATGCACGTCCTTAACAACGTGTGGATTTGCGGTGTATATAGCCGAAACGTATAAAAATCTCAACAATTATCTAGATATAAAAAATGACAGAATCTTATGTTCAATTATTATGATCTTACATACAATTATAATAATCTCAAAAAATGTCTTTTACAAGAAATTTAAAATATTTGTACTTTAAATATAAGAATTTTTTTATTATATTTGATTAGTCAATAATAAATTTTGTTTATTTTTCAAAATTTTCATCCTTAAGAATGTTTTTTTTTATGATTTAAGATAATTTATATAATATAAATATACTAACTTAATTTTGTTTTTTAAATTCATCCATATAGTGAATCTTATAATTCTATGATTCGAATATGTGATCATGAATCTTCGTTCAATGCGATCTATAATCATGATTAAAATTAATTTTTATGATGCAAATCTAAATGTGTCGGGAACGCAACCAAACAAAATTTAAATAGATTAAGCTAACTAATAATCACGATCAATTTTCATCGAAAAAACTTCAATCGAAGAAATATAATTGGAACAAAGAAGATAACGTCCACTGCGGACGAGATTGTATGCTGCTGAGGAATGAGGAGCAGTCGACTCCTTTGGAAGCAGGGGTGTTATTGGAGTCGAACGAGCCGAATTTGACATGTTCAAGTTTGGTTCTTTTGTTAAATGAGCTCTAACCAAGCCCAATTTTTAAACTAGCTTTATTTTTTTTATCAAGCTTGACATGTTTAGAAAATAAACGAGATCGAGCTGAACTTTTTTCGACCTTTAAGCAGTTCTACTTTTTCATAACTTATTAATTTAAAGGAAAATATAGAAATTCCATAAAATTCGAGGTATTCGAGCATAAATCGACCGAGTAGATTGAGCTTAAAATTATGTTAAGGCTCGACTTGTTTAGGTAAGTGAACAAGATCGAGTCAAGCTTTTATCGAGTCGATCACAAAAAAAGTTAATCAATCAATATATCAATATAAACTCTTAATTTAGAAAGAGTTTAGGACGATGTGTCAATCTTAGAGGCATTTTAGGAGTTTTGACTAATCTTTTTTTTTTTCCCATTTTGCTTTGATTTTATTTAATTCTCATTTTTTCTTCATTTTCCTTTAACTCTCTTTTTTTTCAATAATTTTACTAACTATTGGGCTTAATTCAAAATATTGAATTCAATCTAATATAACCATTGGGCTCAATTCAAATTTATTTACTAACTATTGAGCTTAATTTAAAACATTTAATATAACTATTGATTATGACACATCACGTTTAAATAATATTATAATGATATTGATATTATTATTACTGAGTAATTTAAAATATCTATATTTATGTATTATATTTTACATAAGATTTTCTTATAAAATAATTTTCTGATATAATTGTAAGATACATTTGTTGTAAATTGTTTTTATGATTTTTATCTTAACATTTATTAATATTTTATAATATTTGTATATATATATCTATATATATAATATTTTAGTTTTTAAAAAAACGCATCATGGCGCGGGAATCATACTAGTTATTATATTATTATTATATATAATAAAGCAGAAGTCGCCTGAGACACATGGTAACTTCTCCTTAAACGTATGCATATGAACCAATCACATTTTTTGAAATTTTTTAAAAGAAATAATTAATATATGTATGAGATAAAATTAAACCAAGTTTGATTAGATATGATATATTTTTGGATAAAATTTTATTCTAACTCCATTTCACAAACGGTGATTTCTTTTTCCTTCTTTTTGGCGTTGTAGGTTGCTTGCTTAAATTTTTAAGCGGCACTGTTTTTTTAATTGTTATTTAATATAAAATTTATTTAAATTAAAAGAAAAAAAAAATCTATATCTATATAAACTCTTAATTTAGAAGAATTTAGGATGATTTGTCAATCTTAGAGGCATTTTAGGAGTATTTACTAATCATATTTTTTTTTTTTGCCATTTTGCTTTGATTTTATTTAATTCTCATTTTTTTCTTCCTTTTCCTTTAATTTTTTTTTTTGCCTTTAATTTTACTCATTATCTATATCTATATATCTATATATCTATATCTAATATAATACTAAAGCAAATGTTACTCAAGCCACATGGCACACTATCCTTCACTATAGGCTTACGTAGCAATTTGATATTAAACCTGGACCCACCTTCAATTTAAATTTAAATTAATTAATGCTTAATTAATTATTTTTCAATTAATGTATTTTGTTTTACATGTTTGTTTTGGCATTGTTACCGTATTTTTATAACAAACCAATTTTTACTTTTTTAATTGAATTTTATTTGCACTTACATGTTTGCAGATGTTTGAGATCCACATGGTGAATTTTCCATAAAACTTCAAATTGAGTCATCGCTCTAACAAAATTCAATGGATATGACTTCATTTGAATCATTTCCAATATATATAACTTCGTTTCCCCTAAAATTAAATGTTTATGTTATAATCATATATATATATATATATATATATATATATATATATATATATATATATATATATATTTACGAAAAATATAATCTTCTTATTTAATGGTTATTTGATACACGATTTTTATTTTCATCATAAATGGCGGTTAAATATTTATTTTTAAAAAAATAATAATTCTCAAAACACTACCAAACAATAATTTATTATTAGGAAGTGTTTTGAAAATTAGTTTAAATCGATAAATAAATAATCTATTTATATATTGTTAAAATAAATTACGTACTTATCTCATTATGGTAACTTTTTATTAATTTCTATTTAATCTTTTATTAAAAATAGTTGATTTAGTTACAATTAATTACTACTAAAATTAAGATGCTTTGAATTTTTTTTTATAGATTCTCTACTTTAAATAATTACTAGTACAATCCCTGCGCCATGGCGCGATTTTTTTTATAAATAATATTTAGATATAGATAAATCATAGACATTATATTTAATTTAATATTTTTAATTAAACCCATTGATTAGTAAATGTGTTAAAATAATAGAAAAAAATACACTTGGGTTAAAGAGATAAAGAGAAAAATAAATAATAAAATATAAAATATAAAAGTTTTGAATTAATTTTATTGGTTAAAAAATGTAACATCGAATAATATTGGGTAATTAATATTAGAATATTTTTCAAAAATAATAATATTAGAAAATATAGTTACCATAATAAAATGATATTATGTAAATAATATTTTCACAAATAACTTTGAACATGAAGAGGACATGTTACATAAATTACTGTTGTATATAGATATAGATAGTTAGTAAATGAATTTGAGTTAAGCTCAATAGTTATATTAGATTGAATTCAATGTTTTAAATTAAGCCCAATAGTTAGTAAGATTAAAAAAAAAAGAAAAAAAAAAGAGAATTAAAAAAAAGGATTAAAGAGAAAAAAAAATTATAATTGGTCGAAACCCCTAAAATCTCTCTAATGTTGACACATCAGCATAAACTCTTCTAAATTAAGAGTTTATATAGATTTCACCTTAATTATTTATTGAATTAAATAATTGTATCTATGTATTTTTAAATTAATAAATCTAATTAATTTATTTATAATATTGTTTAGAATAATTTGTTTATAAGCTAAATACCTAATAATATGTGTAAAATAATCTAATTAATATATTTTTTAAATTAATAAATCTAATTAATTAATTTATAATATTTTTAGAATAATTAAATTTCCAAGCTAACTACCATGCACTGACAGTCTGACACACACATAATCAGGAAAATATTGACTGAACTGTTTAGAATTTCTTTATAAGAATCTATTAATTTTCCTTAAAAATTATCTTAAGTTGTTTTAATTCAATAAGGAATTGTTTAAGCTTTATCTGAATTTAATGACTTGATATAAAATTTTGTTTCTTTTTGTCATAAAATCATAAGAAAATAGGAAATCTTTTAATTTGTATTACCTTTATTTGATATTTGATTTTATTAGAGGTTTTCTCCATTTCAAACTATAGCCGCACTTTTAAACTTTTCCAATTTCAATTTCAATCTCTTTTTAATTACAAAACTAATTCCATGATAAAATATATCATCTCTAGCAATGAAAGTTTAAGTTAATTAATTATTATTTTTAATCAACAATTATGTATAATAATAATAATAATAATAATAATAATAATAATAATAATAATAATAATAATAATAATAATAATAATAATAATAATAATAATAATTTGGATTTTTAGGTAACATTGCAATTTTTTTATTATTATGCATAACATGAAGTTTTAACCAATTTTCAAAATATTAAATTTTTTGATGGAGTAAAATAAAACAAATTTATTTATCTAATCTCTATCAATCCTGCAAGGGAAGACTCTTTTTAAAAAAAAAAAAATCTCTTTCTACAAGGGCTTGGGGTTTCATTCACATCATACTAATCAAAATTTTAATTATCCACAATAAAATTTGAATTCAATTGATGGTTATGGTCCTTATGGACTTTGTTTTGATTCATTCGTGTATATATTTTCTTCTAATATATTACCATTTATATTCTGAAATTGATTTCGTATTTTTTTTAATGCAAGATGGTGATGACGGTGAATGATTAATTTCCATAACCGCAATGATCTAAAAAGAAAATTAACATATATATATTCTACAAGATTAGAGTATGTATGCTTCAAAAATGAAAATTGAAGATTATTATCATGATTAAAGTATGTATATTTCCTTTAACCTAAATATTTTAAATTTTAAATTTTCGTATTTAAATGAAATATTAAATGGTTATTGTTGATTTTAGGCAAATAAAATACTCTTTTGAAATATAAAATTTGAATCCATTCCACCATTTTCATTATCAATAGGTTATGAGCTTGATTCCCAATCCCCACTTTGTTTAATGATTTTTCCTCTACTTTTTTTTTTATATATAAATGAATTGAAAGTACAAGCTTGAAATCCAAAAGATTTTCATTCATTTTTTTTATTTGTCATATGCTTTATGACACTAAGCTAACTATCCATGCTATGGCCTAATATATAATAATAAAGCTTCTATTTAGACATTGCAAATCATATAACATGCTCAAATAAAACTAATAAAAAAATAATATTTGATAGAGTTTTTAGTTTTTTCAAAAACATGTCAAAAAAATAAAATGGCCTATATTTGAGATGAAAGGATTTTTTTTTACTTTTAAGTTTAATAATATACTATATCTTTTTTTATGTGCTCTCCATCCCAAAGTTCTGAAAATTCCATTCACCAGCGTTTGTTGAATGTGTAGTCCAACTACCAAATTAATTATTTGGCTCTACCTTCCAACCCATTACCGCAACAAATGTGTGTTTATGCTCAAAGTAATCAATCAACTTACTAAAAAACTTAGAAGGCTAAAAAAACTCATTCTCAAACAGCAATAGTGACTCTAAACTTTATACTACCTTTGTTTCAAAATAGCGATCGTTTTATTTTTAGCATGTTTTTAGGGAGCTAAAAACATTATAAAATATTAAATTTTTTCATTAGTTTTTAAAAATATTACTATACTTATTATTAATAACCATAATATTATTTTTTAAAACCAATAAAAAATAATATTTTATAGAGTTTTTAGCTTCTTAAAAAACATACCAAAAAATTAAAATGACCTATATTTTGAGACGGATGAAGCAATTTTTTTTTATTTTTAAGTTTATTATAAGAATATTTCTTCTCCGACATTTTTATGTGTTCTCCATCCAAAAGTTCTTAAAGCTTCATTCATCTAGAGTTTGTGTAATATGTAGGTCTTACCTTTCAATCAATTAACACAACAAAAAATAATGGTAGAGGGCCACATTTTTATATCCTACCTCGGGCATTTCAAATCTCAAATCCGACCCTGCGAGGAAGGTGAGACATTGACGTTTTGCCACATATATTATATATTGATATAATATAAGTACTATTTTTTTATCCAAATTTATATTGTTTTCCTATATTGTTTTCATATTATTATAATAGTATAATATATCTAATATATAATGTAAATAAATTATGGTAATATCTTCTATAAAATATAATATATTTTACAAATCCCGTGCGTTACGCACGGGTACTATGCTAGTAAACTCTTAATTTAGAAGAGTTTAGGATGATTTGTCAATCTTAGAGGCATTTTAGGAGTATTGACTAATCATATATATTTTTTTTCCATTTTGCTTTGATTTTATTTAATTCTCATTTTTTCTTCCTTTTCCTTTATTTTTTTTTTATCTTTAATTTTACTAACTATTGGGCTTAATTCAAAACATTGAATTCAATCTAATATAACCTAGGGCTGGGCAAAATTTGGATCAGACCGTGACCAGATCAGAATTTACGGTCTTTGGATCGGATCGGGATATTACGGTCTGGTCCACGATCCAAGATTTTTTAATTTTCGAGTTCCAGTCCGAACTCGGGACCAGATCGGAATTTCTGGTACAAGATGGAATTGGACCGGAACCCATATAGTTTTTTTTAAAAAAAAAAACAAAAAAAAACTGAAGAAGAGCCCAACCCTAACTCGTTTCTCACTTTCATTTCATATTCCATCTCTTTCTTTCTAGTTTCTTTCCTGCTCTCTTTAGCCGTCGACAGGAGTCTCTCTTAGTTTCTCTGTTCACCACCACGACACTACCTACTCTCCAACCGACCATCGCTTAAACCTCCCTCGCTAGAAGCCACACTCCTCCAGGCCGAGACCAGCCCTCTCGGCTCTCTCCTCCCTCAGTCCCTCCGTCCCGAAGGCGCTCCGCTTTCAATCGTCCATCCTCCCTCCGTTCTTCTTCTTGCCTCTCGGCTCTCTGTCCGAACCTCTCTGTTGTTCCCTCTTGGCTCTTTGTCCCGAAGCCAGTAAGTGATGCGTTCTTCACTTATGCTTCTTCCGAATCTTCCCTCTCTTTTCCCTTTTAGATCTAGGTTAGTAGGTTTGTTTTAAGTATACTTTGATTATTGTTAGAAATTAATGTCGATTTCAGATCCAGGGTTTTGGACATTAAAGAACATTTGTTTGTGTTCTTCTTGAATTTGAGGATTCTGAGCTTTATATGCCTTTGTTTGTTAATGGCCAAGATGATAAGTAACAAGTTGTAATATTCCGTCCCTAATCTGAGCTTTCTTTGCTGGAATTGATTAACAATAAAAAAATCATCCAACGATGATTTGGTGTGTACAAATTTGGGGCAGTTTTATTGCTTGTATTGATGTAAAATACAACTACCGGAAAGTTACAGGAATAACCGGTCCAAACGGTCTTTCCGGTCCGTGGACCGGAAAACCTGGGACAATATGTCTCGGCCTCGGTCCGATCCATGGTCCAAGTTTCCAAAAATTCTTGTCCATCGGATTAGACCGGTACCGGAATGTCCGGTACGGTCCGATCCGGTCCAGACTGGAAGCACAACCCTAATATAACCATTGAGCTCAATTCAAATTCATTTACTAAGTATTGAGCTTAATTCAAAACATTGAATATAACTATTGATTATGACACATCACATTTAAATAATGTTATAATGATATTGATATTATTATTACTGAGTAATTTAAAATATCTATATTTATGTATTATACTTTACATAAGATTTAAAAAATAATAATTTTCTGATATAATTGTAAGATCCATTGTTGTAATGTTTTTTTTTTATAATTTTTATCATAACATTTATTAATATTTTATAATATTTTTATATATATATTTTAGTTTTAAAAAAAACGTGTCATGGCGCGGGAATCATACTAGTTATATATAATGAAGGAGAAGTCGCCTGAGACACATGACAACTTCTCCTTAAATGTAGGCATATGAAGTAATCACACGTTTTGAATTTTTTTTAAAAGAAATAATTAATATATGTATAAGATAAAATTTAACCGAATTTGATTAGATATGATATATTTTTGGATAAAATTTTATTCTAACTCCATTTAATCAATATATCTATATATGCATAAGATAAAATTAGACTCAATCTAATTAGATATGGATATACTTTTAAGAGATATTAGTCGATTCCTATCTTGAAGTTATTGATATATTTATGAGATATATTTTGGGTTTTATACATTTATAATTATGGATATATTTTTAGATTTTGACCTATATATAGTTTAGATTGTTAATGTTATTTCAGAAACGGTGATATCTTTTTCCTTCTTTTTGGCGTTGTAGGTTGCTTGCTTCAATTTTTAAGAGGCCCTGTTTTTTAATTGTTATTTAATATAAAATTTATTGAAATTAAAAGAAGAAAAAAGAACCTATATAAACTCTATATTTATAAGAGTTTATGATGATGTGTCAATCTTAGAGCCATTTTAGGAGTTTTGACTAATCATATTTTATTTTTTTGCCATTTTGCTTTGATTTTATTTAATTCTCAATTTTTCTTCCTTTTCCTTTAATTCTCTTTTTTTCTTTAATTTTACTAACTATTGGGCTTAATTCAAATTTTTTTTTTATTAGGCAAAAAGAGGGTAGAATTCCCAAGAGAGATACCACCCTAATCATCCTTACGGATGATGTTACGCAATTCCCTATTAGAAGGGATATTCGAAATAGTACAAATGTCTGTAGACTTAGCTAGATAATCTGCAGCTGCATTTGCTTCCCTAAAACAATGTCTGAACTTGATGGATTCGAACTCCGGCTTCATACTTCTGATGAGTTCCACATGCCGTAGAATTTCCCATCTTGTCTTTGATCTATCCTTAATACTCCTGATAACTTCAAGGCAGTCACCTTCGATTACTACTCTTCTCAAACCTTTAGATATAGCTAACTTGACACCTGCACAGAAAGCTGCAGCCTCTGTTTGAATGGCAGAACTGCAAGTAATCTGCTGTTGAAAAATATCCAAAACACGTCCTGCACTATCCCTAAGGATCCCTCCCACCTGACAAAAGCCAGTGGGCTTGGTCGAACCATCTACATTGATTTTGTAGGTGGCTCTAGGCGGCTTCTTCCAGCCAACATTTCTATTTTTTTTAACCTGATTGGAACCCTTCTTTGTATCCTGTTTCGTGGCCAACTGCCATTCTCTGAATTGGATCAGCGACCTGATGGCAATCTGCGAGGCTGAGTCCGGATTCTTACTCTTAAAGATCATGTTATTTCTAGTTTCCCAAAGATTTTGCCATACATGGCAAAGGTGTTCAAAGTTATCCAAATTGGGTTTCAACTGAATGAAATCTTGTATAGAGATTTGGTCATTCCCAAGTAACCTTAAGATTGTACCCGTTAGCTGTTCATATTCTGCTATAATTCGCCTAGTGAATGGACAATGCAAGAATAAATGACTATCATTCTCAATACTGTCATTACAAAAAACGCAGTCCCTAGGAACTCTGATAAAGTAGTGGTTGAGTCTCTCCTTGGTAGCTACTGCATCCTGCAAGATTTTCCAAAGTAGGTTCTTCACTCGTGGAGGGATGTTTAGTTTCCAAATCCAATCGTTCCCTATAGTGTTAACGGCATGGTTCTGATGTAAATGCTTACAGGAGTTAGTAGTGAAGCGGCCATTCGAGTTAAATTTCCATATTAGCTCATCATGGGGCTTAATTCAAAATATTGAATTCAATCTAATATAGCCATTGGGCTTAATTCAAATTTACTTACTAACTATTGAGCTTAATTCAAAACATTGAATATTACTATTGATTATGACGCATCACATTTAAACAATGTTATAATAATATTGATTTTATTATTACTGAGTAATTTAAAATATCTATATTTATGTATTATACATTACATAAGATTTTTTATAAAATAATTTTCTGATATAATTGTAAGATACATTTATTATAATTTTTTTTATGATTTTTATCTTAACATTTATTAATATTTTATAATATTTGTATATATATATATATATATATATATATATATATATATATATATATATTTATATATATAATATTTTAGTTTTAAAAAAAACGCATCATGGCGCGGGAATCATACTAGTTATTATATTATTATATATAATAAAGCAGAAGTCGCTTGAGACACATGGTAACTTCTCCTTAAACGTATGCATATGAACCAATCACATTTTTTGAAATTTTTAAAAAGAATTAATTAATATATGTATAAGATAAAATTAAACCGAGTTTGATTAGATATGATATATTTTTGGATAAAATTTTATTCTAACTCCATTTAATCAATATATCGATATATGCATAAGATAAAATTAGACTCAATCTAATTAGATATGGATATACTTTTAAAAGATATTAGCTGATTCCTATCTTGATGTTATTGATATATTTATGATATATATTTTTTGGGTTTTATACATTTATAATTATGAATATATTTTTGGATTTTGACCTATATATAGTTTAGATTGTTAATGTTATTTCACAAACGGTGATTTCTTTTTCCTTCTTTTTGGCGTTGTAGGTTGCTTGCTTCAATTTTTAAGCGGCACTGTTTTTTTAATTGTTATTTAATATAAAATTTATTTAAATTAAAAGAAAAAAAAGAATCTATATCTACATAAACTCTTAATTTAGAAGAATTTAGGATGATTTGTCAATCATAGAGACATTTTAGGAGTTTTTACTAATCATATATATTTTTTTGCCATTTTGTATTGATTTTATTTAATTCTCATTTTTTTCTTCCTTTTCCTTTAATTTTTTTGTCTTTAATTTTACTCATTATCTAAATCTATATATCTATATATCTATATAAACTCTTAATTTAGAAGAGTTGAGAATCATGTGTCAATCTTAGAGGCATTTTAGAAGTATTGACTAATCATATATATTTTTTTTCCATTTTGCTTTGATTTTATTTAATTCTCATTTTTTCTTCCTTTTCCTTTAATTTTTTTTTGTCTTTAATTTTACTAAATATTGGGCTTAATTCAAAACATTGAATTCAATCTAATATAACCTAGGACTGGGCAAAATTTAGATCGGACCGTAATCGGACCGGGACCAGATCAGAATTTACGGTCTTCAGATTGGACCGGGATATTACGGTCTGGTCCACGATCCAAGATTTTTTAATTTTCGAGTTCCGGTCCGAACCCGGGACCAGATCGGAATTTCCGGTACAAGCTGGAATTGGACCAGAACCCATATAGTTTTTTTTTAAAAAAAAAAAAAAAAACTTAAGAAGAGCCCAATCCTAACTCGTTTCTCACTTTCATTTCATATTCCATCTCTTTCTTTCTAGTTTCTTTCCTGCTCTCTTTAGCCGCCGGCAGGAGTCTCTCTTAGTTTCTTTGTTCACCACCACGACACTAACTACTCTCCAGCCGACCGTCACTCAAACCTCCCTCGCCAGAAGCCACACTCCTCTAGGCCGAGACCAGCCCTCTCGGCTCTCTCCTCCCTCAGTCCCTCCGTCCCGAAGGCGCTTCGCTTTCAATCATCCATCCTCCCTCCGTTCTTCTTCTTCCCTCCCGGCTCTCTGTCCGAACCTCTCTGTTGCTCCCTCTTGGCTCTTTCTCTCGAAGCCAGTAAGTGATGCTTTCTTCACTTATGCTTCTTCCAAATCTTCTCTCTCTTTTCCCTTTTAGATCTAGGTTAGTAGGTTTGCTTTAAGTATACTTTGATTATTTTTACAAATTAATGTCGATTTCAGATCTAGGATTTTGGACATTAAAGAACATTTGTTTGTGTTCTTCTTGAATTTGAGGATTCTGAGCTCTATATGCCTTTGTTTGTTAATGGCCAAGATGATAAGTAGCAAGTTGTAATATTCCGTCCCTAATCTGAGCTTTCTTTGCTGGAATTGATTAACATTAAAAAAAATCATCCAACGATGATTTGGTGTGTACAAATTTGGGGCGGTTTTATTGCTTGTATTGATGTAAAATACAACTACCGGAAATTTACAGGAATAACCGGTCCAAACGGTCTTTCCGGTCCGCGGAGCGGAAAACCTGGGACAATATGTCCCGGCCTCGGTCCGATCCGCGGTCCAAGTTTTCAAAAATTCCTATCCATCGGATCAGACCGGTACCGGAATGTCCGGTACGGTCCGATCCGGTCCAGACCGGAAGCCCAACCCTAATATAACCATTGAGCTCAATTCAAATTCATTTACTAAGTATTGAGCTTAATTCAAAACATTGAATATAACTATTGATTATGACACATCACATTTAAATAATGTTATAATGATATTGATATTATTATTACTGAGTAATTTAAAATATCTATATTTATGTATTATACTTTACATATGATTTTAAAAAAAATAATTTTCTGATATAATTGTTAGATACATTGTTGTAATGTTTTTTTTATGATTTTTATCATAATATTTATTAATATTTTATAATATTTTATAATATTTGTATATATATATATATATATATATATATATTAGTTTTAAAAAAAACCCGTCATGGCGCGGGAATCATACTAGTTATATATAATAAAGGAGAAGTCGCCTGAGAGACATGACAACTTATCCTTAAATGTAGGCATATGAACTAATCACATTTTTTAAATTTTTTTAAAAGAAATAATTAATATATGTATAAGATAAAATTTAACCGAATTTGATTAGATATGATATATTTTTGGATAAAACTTTATTCTAACTCCATTTCATCAATATATCTATATATAAATAAGATAAAATTAGACTCAATCTAATTACATATGGATATACTTTTAAGAGATATTAGTCGATTCCTACCTTGAAGTTATTGATATATTTATGAGATATATTTTGGGTTTTATACATTTATAATTATGGATATATTTTTAGATTTTGACCTATATATAGCTTAGATTGTTAATGTTATTTCACAAACGGTGATTTCTTTTTCCTTCTTTTTGGCGTTGTAGGTTGCTTGCTTCAATTTTTAAGCGGCCCTGTTTTTTTAATTGTTATTTAATATAAAATTTATTGAAATTAAAAGAAAAAAAAAGAACCTATATAAACTCTATATTTATAAGAGTTTAGGATGATGTGTCAATCTTAGAGCCATTTTAGGAGTTTTGACTAATCATATTTTTTTTTTGCCATTTTGCTTTGATTTTATTTAATTCTCAATTTTTCTTCCTTTTCCTTTAATTCTCTTTCTTTTTTCTTTAATTTTACTAACTATTGGGCTTAATTCAAAATATTGAATTCAATTTAATATAGCCATTGGGCTCAATTCAAATTTATTTACTAACTATTGAGCTTAATTCAAAACATTGAATATTACTATTGATTATGACGCATCACATTTAAACAATGTTATAATGATATTGATTTTATTATTACTGAGTAATTTAAAATATCTATATTTATGTATTATACTTTACATAAGATTTTTTATAAAATAATTTTCTGATATAATTGTAAGATACATTTATTGTAATGTTTTTTTATGATTTTTATCTCAACATTTATTAATATTTAATAATATTTTTATGTATATATATATATATATATAATATTTTAGTTTTTAAAAAAATGCGCCATGGTGCAGGAATCATACTAGTTATTATTATATATAATAAAGAAGAAGTCGCCTGAGACACATGGCGACTTCTCATTAAACGTAGGCCTATGAACCAATCACATTTTTTGAAATTTTTTAAAAGAAATAATTAATATATTTATAAGATAAAATTAAACCGAATTTGATTAGATATGATACATTTTTGCGTAAAATTTTATTCTAATTCCATTTAATCAATATATCTATATATGAATAAGATAAAATTAGACTAAATCTAATTAGATATGGATATAATTTTATAAGATATTAGCCGATTCCTATCTTGAAGTTATTGATATATTTATGAGATATATTTTTGGTTTTATACATTTGTAATTATGGATATATTTTTAGATTTTGACCTATATATAGTTTAGATTGTTAATGTTATTTCACAAACGGTAATTTCATTTTCCTTCTTTTTGGTGTTAGGTTGCTTGCTTCAATTTGTAAGCGGCACTGGTTTTTTAATTGTTACTTAATATAAAATTTATTTAAATTAAAAGAAAAAAAAAAGAATATATATGTATATATTACAAGAATGTCATTTAACTTTATATTAATTATGAATGAAGAAGTATTGGAAGAAATGAACTAATTAATGAATAAACGGGTTTTAGTATCAAATTTATTTAAATTGAAAAAACCGTACACAGTGCGGGTACTAAACTAGTATTTTATATAGTTTTTAACTCATTGAAATATGTATCGGAAAATTCAATGCGTTATTTTAGATAAGGAGTATTATTTAGTAGACTTATAAAATAATAATAATAACAAATTTGAAAGATAACAATACTTTATTTGCGTGAAAAAAAATTAATTCTAAATAGACAAGGGTTAATTAGATCGATTTCTTTGTTAATTGATATGTCTTATATCATTATATGTTTGAGTCTATAATAACAATTTCAATCAAAGTGTGGACCATGGTTCTAGCTTAAAACCTTTTTTTTTTTTCTTTCTAAGCGTCTTATATGTATTTAACCATGATTATATACATATTCAAAGACACCCAAAAAACGATGAGTCTCATTGATCAATAACCTTTGTTCATCTAAAAAATCTCAAATGATTACCAATATATGGGATATTTTATAAATTGTTGTCTACTTGGTGCCTCTTAATGTACATAATATAGTTGTTTACAACATGGTCTAATGTTTAGTGGTGAAATTAAACTTGTAAAAAAATCATTAAGTTTATTCTAATCTCTGATTTTTTAAAAATCTTCTTCAAAAATAATATAAACTAGTACAATCCCCGCACCATGGCGCGTGTGCGAGGAAAAAATATTTATTAAAAGAATGAACTAAAAAAGATTTTAAAAAATACAAATAGTGAATTGTGTTAACAAATACTCCGTATAATAACTATTATCTATTATAAGGAGTTAAATGAAATACAATTGTTCAGGGACGACAAAGGTGTTGAGAAAAGGTGCGAAGTTGTTGCTTTAGACTTCGTCTATATGAATCCTGAAAAAAAAATAGTTTGTTTAATTATATGAATTGATGAATTTGTATGTATTTTTTTTTCATTTAACAATAAATGTGGTATATGATAAGAGTAAATAAATTTTTTGCATAATTAATGTAGGGTTACTGAAGATAACAAAGGATTATGTAAAGATGGTACAATGTGAACTTAAAATACTTTATCAACAATCATACTTGCATTTCCTTCGGTAAACGTTTTTGCAACAACCTTTTACTTAATTAACAATTCTCTTCTAAAAAAAATATTTACATGCTCAAAACTTACAAGAAAGCTTGCGTAATCAACCTCTTCCTTTTTGGGATTGCTTTCAACAACCCTATTGCACCAATCTCGGTTTCTTTCCATTTAGGAGAGCTACCAATGTTATCTGCTTTGACGGATTCTACCACTTGTCTAGTTCCAGCACTATTCTTCTGTTTATCAGATTTTTCAGATCTTTTGACATCTTTTGCAGCAGCTTCCTTGTCTACATTACCATGAAAGTTAAAAAATGACTAACGAATCAATTGGATAAGATACACACACTAATAAGTACATATTCGATTCACAAGTTTACCTCTCGGATTATCCTTCATCTCCTTGGACTTCTCCTGAATTGAATAATAAAAATACTTAGTGACCAAACAAATAAAGGTACACCAATGAAAATACGTACTCTTTACAAAAAAAAAATGTTAGAAACCAAATATTGCCTCACATTCTATCTAAATCACATTGCCTGGACACAAAAGGCACTACAAATCAATCCACTAAAATTAAGGTGGCAGTGTCTAAAGTTCTGCTACGGTGGGGTGGAAACAGGGATACAATCCATCTCTATCAAATGCAAGATAAATTGAGGATGGAGAATCTTAGGGTGTCTACCCATCTAAATAGATCCTCAAACCAAACTCCTTTATATATGAAGATTGTCAAAGCAAATTACCTGCTCCATCAACCGTAATCAATTGATTCAATGATAGCATCACCCAAAACCTGAATGCAGAAACCTTTTCTGTTCATCAAAGATAAATGAGGAGAAAAAGTTAAGAAGGAAATTCAAGTATCAAAATAGAATAAGATATGAATCGCAGTTCAGAATGTTAGTTGTTACAACTAAATACCTTAAGCGAACATCTTTTATACTGCAGCTCCCCATTGAAATGATGTCTAAAATAGAGAAGAATTTGGAATAGCAATATGTTCAATGGAGAATAAAATTCAAGAACCCTATTATTGCAATGCTGAAGAAGGAGAGATTAGCAAATTCACAAATTCAGAAATTGAATCAAGCAAATAATTTGATAATGTTAGTACATAAACCATTAATAGAATCAATTGGGGAAATAATGTAGCAAACGACGCCATTTTTGCCTGGACCCAAGGTCCCAAACACCAATGACCAGCAACCACCAATCAACAAAAGGAAGACAGAGATACAGGTAGCCATAGTGGAGAAGACAGATAAATGTATCCATGGCGGAGAAGACGGATAAAATTAGGTAATTAATGTAGCAAAGGATAAGGAAGATAGAGAAATTAGGGAGAGACCTGATTGTGTAGGGCACGACTGGAGCAATTGTCGGCCTCAGCGCAGTCATTAGCCTTGGAGGCCTTATCTCTTTTCTCGGTAAGCTCCTAGGCAAACTCTAGATACTTCTCACTATCTCGGAAAGGAGTCATGGTGGAGTAGGTTAGAGTTGTAGTCATGGTGGAGAAGAAAGAATATCCTATAACCATAGTTATAGCCATGGCGGAGAAGAAAAAATTAGTAGGCAAAATCGAAAATTACATAAGTCAAATAAAGGGAAGTATGCAAAATCGATTCGATCTACTAAATATTCGACTGAATATGTTGGTGGTGAAAGAGAGAGCGATTCATGGAATCACAGATAGAGAAGGTAGGAGATGTGAATTCAAGGGACTAATTAATAAGGACCTGTTTCAAAGAAAGGAGACGGGCGCAAAAGAAAGCATAGAACACATGTAAAGACCTGAAAATTTTAGAATATAAAATTATTAAAATGAAGATTTATAATCATCTCGATTTTTGTAAGATTCGGGAGGTTGAAAATTTTCGTTCTCGAGCCATCGGATTATTTAAAATTTCTTAAAATGAGTTACGACAATATTTAGTTAAAATTTAAAATATGTTTTATCCCGCTTTCATACGCTAAAATTTAAAATAATATTTGGCGTTCATTATTAATCTCGGACTTGGAAATTTGGAAATCGTTTTTAGTTGGATTGGATAAGGTCGAGTAAACGGATTTCGGGATTCAGTTTTTGGCTATTTCAAATTTTAGAGTTGGGACCATAATTGTTTCTCTCTTTTTCCCTTCTTTTTCTTTCTTTCTTCCCCTCCTACTCATCCGGATTCAGAACCACCAGAAATAGCATACCTCTTGTTGTAGCATACCTCCCTACTCACCTTGCTTTTCCTTATTTGTAGCAAGATGCCAAAATTGACCATGCCAAAATTGCCTCCCACACCATAATCTTCTGCAGGAGATCTCCTCCCCCTCCTAACTTTGATTTGTTAAACCCAGAAGCACACCCCCTTCATCCTCCTGTTGGAATCCAAGGCCACAAATCCTATCTTCCTCTCTCTCCCCTCTTTCTTCTTTATAGAAATAAAAAAAAAAACAACCCACAAAACCACCCCTTTTCACCTCCTGGTGCCGCCAACAACATCCAAAACCACCATCACGACCACCCTCCTTCTCGTCGCCTAGTAGCTCCTCGCCGTCGCCGAGCTGCCCAAGAACCAAGCCTCCCCTGTTAGAAGCAGTAGGATGCCGAGAGCACCTCCGCCCTCCCTCTCCGAGCAGCAGCAGCGCGAGCTCCACTCTCTCCTCCTCCGACGTCCATGAGAGCCCGAATCTGAGATCGGAGCAGCCCAGGGACCAGGACCGCCACCGCCGGCGCCAAACCCACCCTTCATTCCCTGTTTTCGTCTCGAAATGGGTCGGTAAGGTTTCGCTTTGTTTCCGACTCAAAATCCCTTAAAACTCCACCTTTATTCTATCTCTCTCCATCCCAGATCAAGCTTGCTCGATCCCGCCGCCGACGAAGCCTTTCCGAACGCCTATTCCGACGAATCGAAGAGCCTCGGTGAGCTCCCTTCTTCCCCTTCTTCTGTGTCGTTTTGTTGGGTTCGTGTTGTTGGGTGTCGGGAGGGCTCGTGAGTGTGGGTTTGGGTTGAGTGGAACTCCGGCGGCCTGAGCTCTTCCCCTTCCTTCTTCATTTTCCGTCCAATTTCCCAGAGCGCTGCTCGCTTCCAAGGTAGGAGACGGGTTCGGTTTTGTTTTTCTTTTAATTGGGTCCGGTTCTGTGATTTTAAAACAAAATGGGGCTTAAAACCGGTTCAATTTAAAATGGAGATGGGTTGGTCTTTTGGATCCGAAAATGGGAAGAGAGGTGTGGTTTGGGCCTAATTTTTGTGGGTCGGTTCTGTGTCTTAAAAAGAAATAAGGGGCTTGGGCCTATTTTTTGTTCCGGGTTGTCTATTTGGGTTTGGGTACTTAATTGTTGTTGTTATTAGTTGTTTTATTATATGTTATAGTATATATGGTTAGACTTTAATTGTTTGGTTATTATTATTAGTACTATGATTTATTAAAATTCTGATTTTATGGAAGTAAAGTTCTGAAATTATTTTATGTAATTGTTTTAAAAGTGTTATTATAAGGTTAAGTGTTGTGTGATGATTTAAATATGGTTTGTGAAAATAGACGTGTTTTGGTGATTTAATGTCGGAGTTCATTATAAATGACTTTTGAAAATAAACATGCCGGAATCGTTTTAATAATATAATTTTGGGAAATTGGTTAAGGATTTAATGATTTATGTCGGAATTTGGCCAAGTATGATTTGAGAAATTGTTTTGAGAACGAGTTGACTTAACCTGAGATTTAAGAGTTGGAAAATATGGTTGGTACTATTTTATCAATAGGGTTTGATTGAAAAGACGATTTTGGTTGATGTTGATCAAATGGGAAAGGTTTTGGAAAATGGTTTTACTATCGGTTGGTTTGAGGATGTTGAGAACTTGGGTTTCGTGTGTATGAATGTTGGTCCAGTGGCTTATAGAAATGACTTGATGATAGGTGTGTATTGCTTTTGGATTACTTTGGACTTGCATTTGGGCCCTTGCTTGTATTATCCTGCTGTTCTGCATCTTCAGGTAAGTTCCCTAGGGGGCTTACTCAGGTTGGACATTCATGCCTGTTGTTGCATTTTATGTTAGGTGTTGCATATGCATAAAAGCATGTCATGTAGTATCCTGTTTAGGTTGCACTAATTGAATGAGCATCTGCTTACTTGTTGCGTTTGAAACAGAACGACCGTTATCTGTGATAGTCCTAGAGTCTTTGCTAGGGTCATAGGGTAGCTCAGCCTCATCGGGTTCCCTGAGTCAATCGAGTCATGAACTTCCTTATATTACGAGATGCCTGCGGGCTTTATTGTGGAGCGGGTTAGGCATGCGTGCCGCCCGATTATGATGGAATGCATTCACGAGCTGGCCAGTCTCCGCCCTATCGGAAGGGGGTGGAGGTAGGAGAGGGATATGCCATTTGGCATTGTCTTGGGCCCTTTACAATATTTCTGCACATTATTATGAACTAGGAGCATGCTAGTGTGTTTGACTTCCGTACTGCATTAGAGCATCTTTATTAGGTATAGCACATACTATGTGGCCTCAGCGAGGACTGCCGGTCCCACATGAGTGGCTCGATCTGACTCCTTTTCCCGTTCTTCTTTTAAAGGTATTTCTGCAGATCTTGTTTGCTCCATGCTTATGGAACGGGAAACCCTTGGGCGAATCAAAGAACCTGACTAATATTCTAACTTGGTAAATGGTAATCACTCGCTTATGATTTGGTTTTGACCCGACTCTGTCGTGTCATTTGTATCTTAACTTTGCTTCTGCTTTATTTTCGTTTGAATTGGATTTCACGACATAGTCTTAGGACATGCTAAGGGTACCCAACGACCCTACGATACTTTAGGGTTTGAAATCCCTCTTTATTACTGACCTTAGAAATGAGTTTGAAACCTCGACCCGTACCTGGATTGCAAGATCCGAACAAGGGTTTTTATCCCTTGAAATGTAACCCGGAAATCATAATTCTGGGCCGTTACAACACACCTGGAGGAGGCAGCGATGGAGGCGACTGCGGCGGCAACCTTGACACCCCCGTTAGCGGCGGCGACTGCCTGCTTCTGAGGGGCTTTCAATTACTGGTGTCAGAAACCATAACTTCGACTTACAACCACCGCGGATATCCAATCAAGGAAGAGTTTGAAACGTCTAGAGAGAAGGTGGAGGACGAAAGTAAGGGCAGAAGGAAATGGATCCCTTAGGAGAGGCGGGGAACAAAGCAAAGGAGAGAAGGGGGAGTTTCGAACCCTAGCGACGGAGTATCAACTGGGAAAGAAAGGTAGGGAAGGGATAAAAAAAAAAAAAAAAAGACGGGGTTTAGGAAGGGAAAGGAGGGCTGAAAAAAAAAAAAAGAAGTAGAAAAAAATAAATTGGTTGAATTAGCTAAATTGAAGGAGAGTAAGACACCTCAGCAAAGTCTTCTCTCTTAAAGTTATATATAGATATATAGATTTGTTAATATATTTTAGATTATTTATCGATGTTTTTAGGTTAACGAATAATTATATATATTTATTTTATAACAAAAATATATAATTATAAAAAGTTAGTTATTGTGGATTAATATTAACCTTCTTAAATAAACAAACCTAAAGTTCAGTCTAATATTTTATTAGTGAAATTAAACTTGTATCTAATATTTTTTTTGGGTAAGGACTTGTATTTAATTGTTCGATCCACTCCTATTTGCTAAAAAGGATATAAATTCTTACAATGTTACATTTTTATAAATTAAACTTATTACTTATTACTAGTATTTAATTTGTGAGTACATGAATGCGTTGATACTTCAGAATTATCTATATATAACCTTAATTTAGAAGACTTTGCTTACGTGTCAATCTTAGAGCAGTTTTCGGAATATTGTTTTTTTTCCTTGATTTTTTTATTTCTCCTTTTTTTTTTCCTTTAATTTTTTTAATCCTCCATTCTCTTTTATTCTTAACATATTTACTAACTGTAACGGCCCGGGATTATGATTCCCGAGTTACGTTTCGAGGGATGAAACCCCTCGTTGGGATCTTGCGCCCCGAGTACGGGTTGAAGGTTTGAAATCGATTGTGCGCAGTTTAAAGTGGGATTTTTCACCCAAACCCGGAAGGTCCGTTGGAGACCCCGGGGTAAACCCCTGTACCTGTCCTAAATCTACAACGTGCGAAAACCTTTATCATGCAAAGGGCGAAAGTTTGAAAACGATACAACCAGTGCCACGGCAGAGCCGGGTCAAAACGGAGTAGAGTAGGAAGAAATCCAAAAGCATGAGTTTGGTGAAGTCAGGGTTCATACACTCACTCTCCGCCATATGAATGGACCCCGTCATATCAGCACAAAATCAAGTAGTAGACCGGGTACCTGAAACTATACCACCAAGTCAGGCCAAGAGTCCGCCTGCGGGTCCTCTGACCGCGCTGAGGACATATAATACGCCTATACCTAGAATAAAGGATGCCTTCATGAAGTATTGAAATAAAACCACACTATCATGCTCCTAATTCATATGTGTAGAATATTGAGGAAGGCCTTAACAAAGAATACCAAGCGGTATATCCCTCTTTTACCACCACCCCTCTTCCGGACAAGGTGGAGACTGGCTAGTTCGGTGCTATAATCATGTCAAATCTCATCATCATATCATATCTCATGCCCATCTCGTATCTCGTGATATATATAAATGACTCGAGGAGGACAACACCCGATGAAGTTGGGCTGCCTTATGACCCTAGGAAGGACTCTAGGACCCACATATAACAGTCGTTCTGTATTCAAACGCATACAGAATAAGAATGCTCATTCGTAAGTGCAATTCCTAAGCATGATACTACATGGACATGCTTTTATGCATATGCAACACCTACATACTATATGACACATCAGGCAGGAGGTAATGGTTACTGAGTAAGCCCCGGAGGACTTACCTGGCTAGCAGATCGGCAACAGAAGAATCCAGCACACAGTAGTCACAATCACAGAGTATCACCTAGTACATAATGGAATATACGTAAGTCTACATCCAACTATTAAGCACTCAAGCACACCTCAATCATTAGAACAAGTAACATATTATGAAAGTCATTTCATCGCATCATACGCTCTTCAAGACCACATCGTTCTCCATAAATCATTCAACCAATTCCGCATGTTCATATACATCATTTCCGCATGTATCTCAACGGTTCATCAAAATCATAAGACATAATTTGTGTGATATAAAATCCTACTAGATCACCATAATTATCCAACATTTAATCTCTTATAATAATTCACCAGTCACACATATCCCACCGTTAGTCAAACGATCATATCATCATGCTAGTTAGTCACCGAACAAGTGTAATTCCCATGTTAGTTCCAAAACCGTTTCAAAATCCAAGTCAAATAGTTAATAATTCCGACCCTTAAAATACTCAAAAAAATTCCTTTTTCAATTTATTTATTAAATCACTTTTCAACCTTGAAATTCTTTTCCAAATTCTTTTTAAATCTTCAAGTCCAAATAATGTTATATTTTAAACCCCCAATAATATTGTATTTTATTTTAAATATCATTAATTTATTAATTAAATACGGATAAACCCGAACCAAACCGATATAAATGATTCCACCCGGTCTAATTACTAAACAAAATGCAATTTGGAAAAGTGGGGGCCACACGAGCCAAGTCAGCTCATCTCCTTCCCGATTCAAATAAAGAAGCTGCTCTCGCCTGCGCTTCCTCGCTCGCGACCATGGCGCCCGACGGAGCTCGACCCACCTCCGGCTTCCTCCGCCTGCTCGACGGCGCCTCGAAATCACAGCCTCCTCGAGCTCACACTCCCACACAGGCCCCAGCTCCCTCGCTCGCCTCGTCCTCGCTCTGCTCGCGCTGCTCTCGACGCTCTCGACGTTGCTCGCTCGTACCTCTCTCGAGCTCGCCGGAGATCTCGAGCCCACCCGAACGTCCCACACTCAGCCCACGCTCACTCCCGACTAGCCTAAGCACCGAAACCATCTCTCAACAATTGGGATTAATTCTCTTTTTTCGAAAAAATTTAGGATTTAAAAATCCGAGCCTTTACACTAACAATTGGGATTAATTCAAAATATTGAATTCAATCTAATATAACCATTAGGCTTAAATCACATTTATGCACTAACTATTGAGCTCAATTCAAAACAGTAATTAATTATTAGTTGTAACACATCACATTTAAATGCGTGATTCAGTTCTCAACAGCAATCCGACGGGGGCGTCCCCGACCACGATGTGCCCTACCCCCACGCCCAACAGAACCGCGTCTAATATCGACCATGAGTACTACATGAATGGTTAATTTAAACACTCAGCACATAAGCACTCGACGATTAATATGATCCCCTTCAAGGAGGATCGCCCTCAGGCATAATTGCATATATGTATAAATTAAGCATAGAGACGATCTATGCCGTCCTTCGAGGGACGGCTGACCGGAGGGGCAAAACCTCACGGTCACCTAACTCGACACTCCAACCTCCATGGTGTTCCTTGGAGTTATCTAGGCCCATCTGTAAATCAAAGCTACTATTTTTCCTACCGTTCCCCGAGTTCTACATCCATAAGGGAGGTCTATCGCTTTGGTCTCTACCCACGAGATTGTTTCCCCTTTATTCATTTTACGTTTTGATTCCAATTAAATTCATTTTGCCCTTTTGAAAGCATTTCTCAAACCCATTTGAAAACATTGGGCGATTTTCAAAATCATCTTCAACCTGTTGTACTCGGATTGCACAACCTCGCTCTGATACCACCTTTGTAACGGCCCGGGATTATGATTCCCGAGTTACGTTTCAAGGGATGAAACCCCTCGTTGGGATCTTGCGCCCCGAGTACAGGTTGAAGGTTTGAAATCGATTGTGCGCAGTTTAAAGTGGGATTTTTCACCCAAACCCGGAAGGTCCGTTGGAGACCCCGGGGTAAACCCCTGTACCTATCCTAAATCTACAACGTGCGAAAACCTTTATCATGCAAATGGCAAAAGTTTGAAAACGATACAACCAGTGCCACGGCAGAGCCGGGTCAAAACGGAGTAGAGTAGGAAGAAATCCAAAAGCATGAGTTTGGTGAAGTCAGGGTTCATACACTCACTTTCCGCCATATGAATGGACCCCGTCATATCAGCACAAAATCAAGTAGTAGACCGGGTACCTGAAACTATACCACCAAGTCAGGCCAAGAGTCCGCCTGCGGGTCCTCTGACCGCGCTGAGGACATATAATACGCCTATACCAAGAATAAAGGATGCCTTCATGCAGTACTGAAATAAACCACACTATCATGCTCCTAATTCATATGTGCAGAATATTTAGGAAGGCCTTAACAAAGAATACCAAGCGGTATATCCCTCTTTTACCACCACCCCTCTTCCAGACAAGGTGGAGACTGACCAGTTCGGTGCTATAATCATGTCAAATCTCATCATCATATCATATCTCATGCCCATCTCGTATCTCGTGATATATATAAATGACTCGAGGAGAACAACACCCGATGAAGCTGGGCTGCCCTATGACCCTAGGAAGGACTCTAGGACCCACAGATAACAGTCGTTCTGTATTCAAACGCATACAGAATAAGAATGCTCATTCGTAAGTGCAATTCCTAAGCATGATACTACATGGACATGCTTTTATGCATATGCAACACCTACATACTATATGACACATCAAGCAGGAGGTAATGGTTACTGAGTAAGCCCCGGAGGACTTACCTGGCTAGCAGATCGGCAACAGAAGAATCCAGCACACAGTAGTCACAATCACAGAGTATCACCTAGTACATAATGGAATATACGTAAGTCTACATCCAACTATTAAGCACTCAAGCACACCTCAATCATTAGAACAAGTAACATATTATGAAAGTCATTTCATCGCATCATACGCTCTTCAAGACCACATCGTTCTCCATAAATCATTCAACCAATTCCGCATGTTCATATACATCATTTCCGCATGTATCTCAACGGTTCATCAAAATCATAAGACATAATTTGTGTGATATAAAATCTTATTAGATCGCCATAATTATCCAACATTTAATCTCTTATAATAATTCACCAGTCACACATATCCCACCGTTAGTCAAACGATCATATCATCATGCTAGTTAGTCACCGAACAAGTGTAATTCCCATGTTAGTTCCAAAACCGTTTCAAAATCCAAGTCAAATAGTTAATAATTCCGACCCTTAAAATACTCAAAAAAATTCCTTTTTCAATTTATTTATTAAATCACTTTTCAACCTTGAAATTCTTTTCCAAATTCTTTTTAAATCTTCAAGTCCAAATAATGTTATATTTTAAACCCCCAATAATATTGTATTTTATTTTAAATATCATTAATTTATTAATTAAATACGGATAAACCCGAACCAAACCGATATAAATGATTCCACCCGGTCTAATTACTAAACAAAATGCAATTTGGAAAAGTGGGGGCCACACGAGCCAAGTCAGCTCATCTCCTTCCCGATTCAAATAAAGAAGCTGCTCTCGCCTGTGCTTCCTTGCTCGCGACCATGGCGCCCGACGGAGCTCGACCCACCTCCGGCTTCCTCCGCCTGCTCGACCGCGCATCGGAATCACAGCCTCCTCGAGCTCACACTCCCACACAGGCCCCAGCTCCCTCGCTTGCCTCGTCCTCGCTCTGCTCGCGCTGCTCTCGACGTTGCTCGCTCGTACCTCTCTCGAGCTCGCCGGAGATCTTGAGCCCACCCGAACGTCCCACACTCAGCCCACGCTCACTCTCGACTAGCCTAAGCACCGAAAAAAGACTAAAAATGAATTTAAACGAGGATAAATTCAGAGCTCACCGAGATGGATTTTTCGCGACTTTGGAGCTCTCGATCGGAGTTCTGGGCTTCGCCGGTGGCTTGCGATGGCTCGTCGGATTTGTACCGGACATGGGTGAGTGTATTGGTAAAGACCGAAGGCGATTTCGATCGGAAACGAAGGAGAATGGCTTACCGGAACGAGGCTTTGCGAAACAGAGCAAGGAGGCTGTTCGGTGGCCCGTCGACGGCGCTGGTGGCTCCGGGGCTGCTGGTGGTGCCTTCGCAGATGCTGGCGATGGTGGCGGTTGTCCGGCAACAATGGAACGGCGGCTAGAGGTGGTGATCGGCGGTGGTTGATGGAGCAACGGGGAGCGAGAGGTGGCGTTTGTAATGGTGATGAAGAACGAGAAAATGGTGATGGCGCAGGTGATTGTGAAAGGTAATGGTGAACCGATGGGGAAGGAGGAAAGTGATGGTGAATGGAATGGTGAAGGGTAGGAGTGGTTGATGATGGTGAATGAAGAATGACGGGGGTAAGGGGGTGATTTGAAGGAGGTATGGGCGAGGGGTTGAGTGTGAAATTGGGTAAACAAATACCCGGATATAAATCCCGAATACGCGAATTTCGAATCCCGCAATTAGTTCCCGAATGTTAGTTCTCCCGACTCTCGCTTTCTCGATCAATTAGATTTTTAAAATTGAAAAGGATATCGCCATCCGATAATTATTTTGAATTTTCGAGGTCAAGGACGGAAATTGTTTGCCAAATTTTACTTTCCGGTCGGAATCCGCTAAACGAGTTTTAAAAACCGATTTTAATTTCATTTTTAATTCTCTTTTTCCGAAAAAATTTAGGATTTAAAAATCCGAGCCTTTACATCATCCACCTCTAAAAACAAGTCTCGTCCTCGAGACTGAAATCATTTTTAAAACAGGAGATGGAGTTTGAAATCGGTGAGTCCATAGATCATGTCGTTGATCCCGTAAACACCTCATAAGTGCCCCTATGAGGTCCTCACAGTACTGTTGCCGTGATCATAATATTCCCAAATAGACCGTAGTAAGGATGTAATATGGGCCCCTACCACAACCTTACTCCGACTTCTAGGCCATATCATAACTCAAATACTTACCCACTTTGTGGGGCCTTATAATGAAATCTAGTGTGGTAATTTTATTTTATTATTAATTTTTTTTTTATCCAAGTTAGTCTCCTTTGAAACACGATTCAAAATTTCATGTTCGACGTTAGTCAAGTTCATTTCTACCTTCTCAGTTCATTTTACCATCCACCTATAAGGGCTAACCCCACATTCTCTTCCTAGGTTCCATGTTATGATCAAATTCCAATACTTCAGCTTCCATCATTTCTATCATCAAGCATTATATATATATATATAGAGAGAGAGAGAGAGAGTGACACTCATATCACATATTAATAGCATGACCTAAACACGTCAAGTATAGTCGCATACCATAAAATATCTAGCACGTCATCACATCATCACAGCTCATCATATCATATCACCAAGGATCGCACTCGGGAGGTCAGGGAAATATCTATACTCGGCTCGACATAGGACGCGATTAACTCGTCTAGGACATCCCCATAACTAGCCCGAATACTCTCCTCAGTCTCCCACGTAGCCTCCTCAGGGCTCCTCCTAGACCACTGAACTAGAAGCAAAGGAACCTCCCTGTTCCTAAGCCTCTTGACACGACGGTCAAGAACTCTCACAGGACGCTCTACAAAGGTATGGTCAAGCTCAACCTGAAGATCTGAATAATCTAGGACATGGCTAGGGTCCGGGATATACTGGCGAAGCTGTGAGACGTGAAAGACATCATGAACACCAGCCAAAGATGGGGGCAAAGCTAAACGATAGGCCACCTCTCCAACTCTATCCAGAATCTCAAACGGGCCAATATACCTCGGACTCAACTTCCCTTTGATCCCAAACCGTCGGACTCCTCTGGTAGGCGAAACTCGAAGCCACACATGCGAACCTACCTCGAACTCAATCTCTATCCTTCGCCTGTCTGCATACTTCTTCTGGCGATCCTGAGCGACTCTCATGTGCTCACGGATGCGTCCCACCTTATCAATGGTCTCTCTAACTAGGTCCGGTAAAGATGAAATCGTGTCCGCAGGCTCATCCCAACAAACTGGCGACTTGCATCGCCTCCCATACAGAGCCTCATATGGAGCCATCTCGATCGACGCATGGTAGCTGTTGTTGTATGAAAACTCCACCAATGGTAGGTGTCTAACCCAACGGTCTCCCCACTCCAAAACACATGATCGCAGCATATCCTCCAAGGTCTGAATCGTCCTCTCACTCTGGCCATCTGTCTGAGGATGAAAAGCTGTACTGAAATCCAGTCTAGTACCTAGGCGCTCCTGAACCTGGTGCCAAAACCTCAAGGTAAAACGTCCATCTCTGTCAGATACGATCCTCTCAGGTACTCCATGAAGTCTCACGATCAGGCAAATGAACTCCTCAGCTAACCGCGATGCTGGCCATGTCTCCTGAATCGGAATGAAGTGAGCCGACTTGGTCAACCTATCGACCACGACCCAAATGGCGTCGAATCCTCTGACATCCCGCCTCAGCCCGGTGACGAAGTCCATTGAGATATCTGTCCACTTCCACGCGGGAACTGGAAGCGACCTGACAAGTCCTCCCGGTCTCTGGTGCTCAATCCGAACCTGCTGGCAAACCTGACATCTGGCTACAAAGTCTGTGATGTCTGCTCGCATCCTCTGCCACCAATAATATCTCCTCAAATCCTGATACATCTTATTCGTCCCTGGATGGACAGAATAAGGAGTGGAGCGAGCCTCCTGCATGATCCTCTGCCTCAGACCTGACGTCGACGGAACTACAACTCTGCCCTGAAAGGTCAGCATCCCATCTCCTCTCTCTACAAGCTCTCTAAATCGACCCTGGGCCATCCGATCCCTCAGAACTGCAATCTCTGGACAGTCTGCCTAACCTCGCCGAATCTCCTCGGTCAACTCAGCCTGAACCTCCAAGAATGATAACTGTCCATTCTCCCGCTGAACCCACACCTCGAAGCAACACCTCATCAAATCTGTTTGCAAATCCCTCTGAGCTGTAAGCCTCGCAACTGATGCCTCCTGGTGAGTCTTCCTACTGAGCGCATCTGCCACCACATTGGCCTTTCCTGGGTGATAAACTATGTCCAAGTCATAGTCCTTTAGAAGCTCTAGCCACCGTCTCTGTCGCATGTTGAGCTCCTTCTGAGTGAAAATATACTTCAAGCTCTTGTGATCCGTCATCACCTTGCATGAAGTGCCGTACAGGTAATGCCTCCAAATCTTCAAAGCATGAACTATAGCTGCCAATTCCAAGTCATGAACGGGATAGGACACCTCTGCAGGCTTCAACTGGCGCGAAGCATAAGCGATGACCCGATCTCTCTGATGCAAAACACATCCCAAGCCGAAACGCGAAGCGTCTGTGTAGACGACGAAGTCCTCTGTCCCTTCTGGCAACGCTAGTACCGGGGCGGTCGTCAGCTTCTCCTTCAGAAGCTCAAAGCTGGCCTGACACTCCACTCAAAAGGAACATCCTTCTTCAGCAGCTGCGTCATCGGCCTAGCAATGCTCGAGAAACCCTGAACGAATCTCCTGTAGTAACTGGCCAATCCTAGAAACGAGCGGATGTCCTTGACGTTCTTGGGCACCTCCCAAGCAACGATAGCATCAATCTTCGCCGGATCCACGGCGACTCCCTCAGCTGAAATCACATGGCCTAAGAAAGCCACCTCTCTGAGCCAGAACTCGCACTTGCTGTATTTCCCATACAACCGATGTTTCCTCAGCGTCTCGAGCACGATCCTCAAATGTTCCTCGTGCTCCTCTCTACTCCTCGAGTAGACTAAAATGTCATCTATGAAGACAACGATGAATCTGTCGAGGTAGTCAATGAACACGCGGTTCATGAGTTCCATGAAAGCAGCTGGTGCATTGGTCAGCCCAAACGGCATGACCACGAACTCGTAGTGACCATAGCGGGTCCTAAAAGCGGTCTTCTGGACATCCTCTGGCTTCACTCTCAGTTGGTGATAACCCGACCTCAAATCAATCTTCGAGAAAACAACGGCGCCCTGCAGCTGATCCAACAGGTCGTCAATCCTGGGAAGGGGATAACGGTTCTTCACCGTCGCACGGTTCATCTCCCTATAATCGATGCATAGCCTCAATGACCCGTCCTTCTTCTTGACGAACAACACTGGTGCTCCCCAAGGTGATGCACTAGGCCTGATGTAACCCTTCTCGGCTAGCTCCTCCAACTGAGCCTTCAGCTCCGCCATCTCCGTTGGTGCCATGCGGTAAGGGACTCGTGAAATAGGTCTGGTGCCTGGGTCTAGCTCGATCCCAAAGTCAACCTCTCTCGGTGGGGGAAGTCCCGGTAGCTCATCTGGAAACACATCTGCGAAGTCTCTCACAACAGGGACATCTGCCAAGCTGAGATGTGTGCGATCCACCTCTAAAGCGTAACACCAATACCCTATGCATCCCTGGTCTAGAAGTCTGGCGGCTCTGACTGCGCTAATGAGCGCTCCGTTCCTCTTGGGGTCGCTCCCCCAAACCTGGTGCTCAGTCCCGTCATCCGCCAAGATAGACACCGTCCTCGTCCTCAGATTGATGATCGCTCCATAGTGGTCCATGAAATCCATACCCAGAATGAGATCATCCATCCTCAATGCCATGACAATAAGGTCGGTTGGCCACTCACGCTCACCTATATGGATGGGGCAACCTAAAATCTCCCGACTCGTCCTAACCTTTGCCCCGTCCGCTAGACCAATAGTAAGGGGTAAACCACTCGTGCAGCTCAGGCTCAGCCTAGCAACGCACGCCTCTGCTATGAAGCAGTGAGTAGCACCAGTGTCAAACAATATAGACAGGCACGCATCATGGAAATGTATAGTACCTGCGGAAGTAGGGGCAGTACGGTCATCAGCTCTCATCTGCAACACGCGGGGCGGTGGGGGTAATGCTGGTCCTCGGCCTCCGGAACTCTGGCCACGATCATACCCGGACCCAGATGGTCCTGCAGATGTCGAACCTCTACCCTGACCTGGCCCTGACAGCCCTCTGCCTCCACGATCGTAACCTCTACCTCCTCTACCTCCTCCTCGACCTCTACTAGAAGCATCTCCTCTCCCCTGACCCTGGGGATAAGTCAGCAGTGGCGGCTGTGGAGCTGCAGGAAGTCTCGGTGGCTGTGCAGTCGGCGGGGCTCTACCGTCCTAGGGACAACAGGCAGCTCTGTGCCCCATGGTGCCGCAAGTGAAGCAGACAATCGAACGATCTGGGCAGGAAGCGACATAATGACCTCTCTCGAAGCATCCATGGCAAGTGACACTCCTCACTCGTGCATCTCCTCCATAAACAGCTGGACCGGGCGGCTGGGGTGCCCTCGGTGTAACTCCGTGATATCCCCCTCTAAATCCTCCTCCATAGCCTCCTCTCCTGGATCTGTCGTCTCTGCGACCATCCGCTGGTCTCGCTCTCTTAGCCTCAGGGCGAGAAGTGGTGTATGCAGCAACATGGTCGAACAACCCATCCATCTCACGGAACCATCTCTCAATATCCCCCCCAACCTCTCCAGTAAAAGCCGGAGGACAGCACTGAGCTAATGTCTTGACCCAGTCGACGCGCTTCTCAGGGCGTGCATCGGCTACGGGCTCAGCTGGCTGAACATGAACCTCGGGCGTCGGTGCTGCAGATCGGGGTGCTCCCCGTAACTCGATCAGAATGTCGTGAAGTGCCGCCTCTAGCTGTCCAAGTCTAGTCTCTGTGGGGATCGGAATCTGGTCGTCAGCCGGTGGAGGTGAAGCTCGCTCCTCAACGTGATCGTCAGCAGCGCGCTCCTCGACGTTCTCAACAGCAATCCGACGGGGGCGTCCCCGACCACGATGTGCCCTACCCCCACGCCCAACAGAACCGCGTCTAATATCGACCATGAGTACTACATGAACGGTTAATTTAAACACTCAACACATAAGCACTCGACGATTAATATGATCCCCTTCAAGGAGGATCGCCCTCAGGCATAATTGCATATATGTATAAATTAAGCATAGAGACGATCTATGCCGTCCTTCGAGGGACGGCTGACCGGAGGGGCAAAACCTCACGGTCACCTAACTCGACACTCCAACCTCCATGGTGTTCCTTGGAGTTATCTAGGCCCATCTGTAAATCAAAGCTACTATTTTTCCTACCGTTCCCCGAGTTCTACATCCATAAGGGAGGTCTATCGCTTTGGTCTCTACCCACGAGATTGTTTCCCCTTTATTCATTTTACGTTTTGATTCCAATTAAATTCATTTTGCCCTTTTGAAAGCATTTCTCAAACCCATTTGAAAACATTGGGCGATTTTCAAAATCATCTTCAACCTGTTGTACTCGGATTGCACAACCTCGCTCTGATACCACCTTTGTAACGGCCCGGGATTATGATTCCCGAGTTACGTTTCGAGGGATGAAACCCCTCGTTGGGATCTTGCGCCCCGAGTACAGGTTGAAGGTTTGAAATCGATTGTGCGCAGTTTAAAGTGGGATTTTTCACCCAAACCCGGAAGGTCCGTTGGAGACCCCGGGGTAAACCCCTGTACCTGTCCTAAATCTACAACGTGCGAAAACCTTTATCATGCAAATGGCGAAAGTTTGAAAACGATACAACCAGTGCCACGGCAGAGCCGGGTCAAAACGGAGTAGAGTAGGAAGAAATCCAAAAGCATGAGTTTGGTGAAGTCAGGGTTCATACACTCACTCTCCGCCATATGAATGGACCCCGTCATATCAGCACAAAATCAAGTAGTAGACCGGGTACCTGAAACTATACCACCAAGTCAGGCCAAGAGTCCGCCTGCGGGTCCTCTGACCGCGCTGAGGACATATAATACGCCTATACCTAGAATAAAGAATGCCTTCATGCAGTACTGAAATAAAACCACACTATCATGCTCCTAATTCATATGTGCAGAATATTGAGGAAGGCCTTAACAAAGAATACCAAGCGGTATATCCCTCTTTTACCACCACCCCTCTTCCAGACAAGGTGGAGACTGGCCAGTTCGGTGCTATAATCATGTCAAATCTCATCATCATATCATATCTCATGCCCATCTCGTATCTCGTGATATATATAAATGACTCGAGGAGGACAACACCCGATGAAGCTGGGCTGCCCTATGACCCTAGGAAGGACTCTAGGACCCACAGATAACAGTCGTTCTGTATTCAAACGCATACAGAATAAGAATGCTCATTCGTAAGTGCAATTCCTAAGCATGATACTACATGGACATGCTTTTATGCATATGCAACACCTACATACTATATGACACATCAGGCAGGAGGTAATGGTTACTGAGTAAGCCCCGGAGGACTTACCTGGCTAGCAGATCGGCAACAGAAGAATCCAGCACACAGTAGTCACAATCACAGAGTATCACCTAGTACATAATGGAATATACGTAAGTCTACATCCAACTATTAAGCACTCAAGCACACCTCAATCATTAGAACAAGTAACATATTATGAAAGTCATTTCATCGCATCATACGCTCTTCAAGACCACATCGTTCTCCATAAATCATTCAACCAATTCCGCATGTTCATATACATCATTTCCGCATGTATCTCAACGGTTCATCAAAATCATAAGACATAATTTGTGTGATATAAAATCCTACTAGATCGCCATAATTATCCAACATTTAATCTCTTATAATAATTCACCAGTAACACATATCCCACCGTTAGTCAAACGATCATATCATCATGCTAGTTAGTCACCGAACAAGTGTAATTCCCATGTTAGTTCCAAAACCGTTTCAAAATCCAAGTCAAATAGTTAATAATTCCGACCCTTAAAATACTCAAAAAAATTCCTTTTTCAATTTATTTATTAAATCACTTTTCAACCTTGAAATTCTTTTCCAAATTCTTTTTAAATCTTCAAGTCCAAATAATGTTATATTTTAAACCCCCAATAATATTGTATTTTATTTTAAATATCATTAATTTATTAATTAAATACGGATAAACCCGAACCGAACCGATATAAATGATTCCACCCGGTCTAATTACTAAACAAAATGCAATTTGGAAAAGTGGGGGCCACACGAGCCAAGTCAGCTCTTCTCCTTCCCGATTCAAATAAAGAAGCTGCTCTCGGCTGCGCTTCCTCGCTCGCGACCATGGCGCCCGACGGAGCTCGACCCACCTCCGGCTTCCTCCGCCTGCTCGACAGCGCCTCGAAATCACAGCCTCCTCGAGCTCACACTCCCACACAGGCCCCAGCTCCCTCGCTCGCCTCGTCCTCGCTCTGCTCGCGCTGCTCTCGACGCTCTCGACGTTGCTCGCTCGTACCTTTCTCGAGCTCGCCGGAGATCTCGAGCCCACCCGAACGTCCCACACTCAGCCCACGCTCACTCCCGACTAGCTTAAGCACCGAAACCATCTCTCAACAATTGGGATTAATTCTCTTTTTTCGAAAAAATTTAGGGTTTAAAAATCCGAGCCTTTACACTAACAATTGGGATTAATTCAAAATATTGAATTCAATCTAATATAACCATTAGGCTTAAATCACATTTATGCACTAACTATTGAGCTCAATTCAAAACAGTAATTAATTATTAGTTGTAACACATCACATTTAAATGCGTGATTCAGATTTCAAAATTTCCAAAAAAGTTACACTGATATTGATATTATTATTACTGGGTGATTTAAAATATCTACATTTATGTATTATACTTTTGTGGTAAAGTTTTTTTTATCTTAACTTTTATTAGTATTTTATAATATATTTATATATATTATTAATATTTTAGTTTTAAAAAACATGGCGCGCAGGAATCGTACTAGTTGATATTAATACAAGTTGTTTTAAATGACAAATTATCTAATATTTAATAATAATAATAAACTATTTATAAATTCAGTTAGAAAAGTAATGAAAGCAAAACCTATTAAACGTTATCAATTTTACTTTTTTTTTTCTAATAACGAGGGTAACTCAATTTTTTGGTGATAAATTCGGACATGTAAGAGTAAGCTCAACAACTTCTCTAAAAATTCTTTAAAATAGAGGAAAAATTATCAAAATCTCTAAAATTTTTCACATCAACTCCAACAGCTTCTCTATTTTACAAATTTCTGTATTTATTACATACTACATATACTCTATATTTAAGACAATTTCTAATTTAGTTATCCTTAAACTTTATTCAAATTGTGAAATAATTTCATACAACTAGATGAACATGAATTTTAAGTTAAGATTTTAAATAACGTAAATAATTTTAATTGAAATATGAAGTTTAATACTTAAGCTTAACGTAACTTAAAATGTAAAGTAGTATAAGTTTAACATTTACATATAACATGAGTTTTAACATAGCTTAAAACTAACGTGTTTAAATTAAATATCAAGTTGATTGTAGGAAAACATTCAATTTAATTTAATTATAACAAATATTCCTAACTTAATTTTTGTATAAATATAAAAAATTTGTCCAATTGTTGATGAATTACAATGAATTTACATTGGTATCGAGGAGAATTAAATTTTAGAGTTTTTGCCATCTTCCTCTAAATTAAGAGATTTTTTCTCTCTTTTCTAAGGTTTCTCTATTTTAGAGATAAGTATAGAGGAGCTGTTGGACCTAAAAACCCTTTATTTTCTCTAAAATTTCCAACTTTCTTCATTTTACAAGAGCTGTTGGGGTTGCTCTAACCCTGTCGATAAGAGTCCCACACTACATAAATTGATTTGCGCTAATCGAGCTCAATAATAAGAAGTAAGGTGAATTATTTTTTTTGGGTCTCATGTAAGATGAATCTTGATTTTTTGACCCAAGAAAAAGTACGGTCGTACGAATCAAACCTGAAACCTCCCATTAATCCGAAACCTCCGGGCAATTTTTTAAAAAATAAAAATTCTTGAGAAATTGATAACTGTATAAAAAATTTAAAAATTGTTTTTATTCTGGAAAAAGCCAAATTGATGCCTCCTTTATTTCCAACCCCGAGGCAGAGAGAGCCCAGAAGCGTTCGCGAGTCTTCACTCTCCCCTCTAGTTTGGAAAACCCTCCGCAATTTCTTCTCAATGGAAAACGCCTCCGCCGGCGTATTATACGGCGGCCATCAGTTGCTATAAGCGTTGTTCATGTATTCTGAAGCGGAGCTTTTCGGTGTTCGCTAATCCGCCTGCGAGGTCTCCTTCGCTCCTTGCTGCTGAAAACAGCATCGGTTCATCCTCTGTCTCTCCCCGTTTTCATTTATTCAGTGTTGCTTTTATTTGCTTCAATTGAGATGAGAATGCACCAAGTTCCTGATTTGTGTGTTTTTGTTGTTGTTTGATGCCTTCCTTTTCGCCTGCGCGGTCCTATTAAGGCTTGCTGTAGCTAAGCGCGATGATTCGAAATCTGACATTCAATCCCTTGTTTGTTTGATTGGTTTATTTTCACTTTGAATTTGATTGGTTTATTTTCATTTTCTTGCTTCCAGCTCGACTTGTCCTTGTTCCGCTACTCCTTGACCTTGTACTTCTATAGTTGACTGCTTTTCCTCCTTTCTCAGAACTTCAGTAAATTGCTTCGATTTCTGCGAAATTAAATAGAAACTGGTGTAGATTCCATAATTTGGCAAATAAGCATAAACTACATAGATTCTGTATTATTCTAGCCCAAATGTATGAAATGCATGCAGAAAACGATATAAAAGTAACTATAAAATATGGCGAATTAGGCTTACATCAAACACCGCATACTTAAGCTTGCTTTTCCTCAAGCAATACTTTTAATTGTCATTCAGGGGAAGAAATCAAAACTCTCAACATATTAGATTCATTGTCATATAACCCTGCAATCAATTACCATCCTCGAAAAGGTACTAATGTCACAAATGCATGCATGTACAATTAAAAAGCAACATTTACTCACAAAAGGATGGTTATGCAAAAACAATTCATAAGTGACAAAGCATTAATAATCAAGAGGACTTTAATTTAAGCTCATGCAGGAGTAGATTGGTAAAAGGCTAAAGGTCGGCAATTTTTGGCAATGTGGTACTAATAATCCGGGGAAATGGAGTACTTTCCAAACTTTCATATCACATTCATTCTTCATAAGATTTCTCACCTCTCATAATGCTCATTGCTTTTTTTTCAATATTATATTTTTACCTTTCTAACCTCAGCACTGCCTTTTCGCGAGTCGCAAACATAGGTGTCATGAATGGCCCCGGATACTTAGTGTTTTGGACTCCTCACCTATGTGTCCCATCTCGCCGAACTATTATCTCATCGAGCAGCGTCGATCTACCTTTATCTCCTGAGGTGATCAGATTTTCTTTTTACTCCTTAAATTTTCCAATTTTTTTTTTCAATTTCCTGCCAAACTCCAATAATGATATATAACAACAATACAAACACCATATAATAATCTCCATAATGTGACATCATTCTCAACATAATCCCCGGATAGGAAATAAGGTAAAGAATAGACAATATTTAGATCATGTGGAGCAATAATTGAAATAATGCATAATATGTCTTTTGTGATGCATAAGCATAGGTATGGCTAGGACATAACAATATGAGCATTATATGGAAATATAAAGTCCTCCATCCTCTTATCATGCAACATGTCAAAAACAACTTCAAATTTTACCTCATTTCATGGTTTTCAATAAAATATGCACTTCACTGTGACTTTCCTTTACTAGGAAATTTCATGCTATATCTCTAATGAATCCAATTTTGCATCGTCAAGTTCAATTAAAGCTTCCATGACACTAATCTCAAAAATTTCAATGGGGGTGATTTTAATAAACTTTGGAAAACATGCATATAAAAATATGAAATCCCAAGTAGCCATGTCTAAACAATTCAAGAAATAAACTTAAAAGTATGCACACATAATTTCAAATAAAGTTAAATATGCATAAAGTAAGCCATTCCCCCACCCCGTACTTAAACATTATAGTGTCCTCATTGTATAAAAAAATAAGGGTAAAGAAAGGAACTCACTAGACATGTGTGCAGATCTTCGGAATCGAGTGTAATGCTGCTGCAGAGGTGGTCGACATCGACAAAGGCTGGTCGATTTCGAGGAGATTGGTCGATGTTGACCAACTCTACTCTAGATCGAGTAACTTGTTGCCTCCAGGGTGGTTTTCCTCGACCACATGATCCTTTTTGCTCGATGTTTTTGGTCGATGTCGAGTAACTTACTCGAGGTCGAGTAAGTCTGCAGCTTCTTCTTCCAGCAACATTCGTTAGAAAAGAAATACCCACAATAGAAAAACTAAAAATTCAAAAAAAAAACAAACAAAAGCAACAATGTCCAAAAGTCTCAAAAATAAATGTCTATTTACAAGCTCTAGATTTTATAGTCGGTAGGCCGACTTTCTCCATGAAGCTCAAGGTGGCATTTGCAAGGCCCATGTAGCTTGGGCTTCAAACATGACTCCATTCTTATCCATCAGCTTTAGTCCTCCGGAATGGATCTTGTTTACAATGAAAGGCCCCATCTTCTTCTTGTTGAATTTGTTAGGAAACCAATGATCATTTGATTTGGAAACATAGAGCTTGTCTCCAACTTCATATTCTTTGGGCTCATCATTGGAAATCCTACTTAAGCGTACATACCAAGGCAAACCTCTCCCATGTATAGATAAATCATTCATGGAAATAGGAGAAGAAAGATCCATACCTTGGCTTACCTTCGTAGAATTGGATTCGGGGACCTCCTGTTTTCGTCGATTTCGAGTAAGATTACTCGATATCGAGGAATTTGGCTCGTTTGGTGGACTGCTGGTCGAGGAAGGAGAAGTCGAGGAAGAAAGATGTTGGTCGACTTCGACCAATTTGGTCGATGTCGAGTTGTCCTCGGCTTCGAGTTCTCTGCTCGACGCTGCTGCTGTTGGTGGAGTGCTTTGATTTTGGTCGATGTCGACCAAGTTACTCGACATCGAGTAACTCTGGTCGACTTCAACCCCATACTTTCATCCTATCAAGGCATCCGAAAAGAATTTAGTCGACGTCGACTTACCTTGGTCGATGTCGAGCAGATCCTCTGTGTCGTCGTTCAGAATGGCCATGATCTCCTCCACCTGGGCTTCCATATCCCTTTTTTCTAGCTCTTCAGGAGTCATATTTCTTACCTTAGGCTCCCCGCAAGTAATGTAACTAGCTGATATAGACTTTACCTCTTCAATGGGACCTGTATGCCTTCCAGTTTTATTAAAGGAATACTCAATTACCTCATCGTTGATGTTGAAAGTGAGCACTCCCTTCCTTACGCTTATATTGGCATCCACCGTCGCCAAGAAGGGACTTCCTAGAATAATTGAACAAGCAGGGTCCTCCGCCATATCAATAACTAGAAAATCAGCAGGGACGAAGAACTTACCTACTTGCACTGGCACATTGTCCACCATGCATGTTGGGATGACCACCGTGTTGTTTGCCATATAAAGCTTAGCATCCACAGGCTCTAGGGTACCTATCTTAATCTTGGACCATATTGATAGAGGCATTATACTCACACTAGCTCCAATATCACATAATGCATTAAATTTATATTGACCAAATCCAATGGTTATAGCAAACTTACCTGGATCTGACCTTTTCTCAAGTATGTCCATGTTGATGCACTCTTCTGCGATCTCAGCCATTAATCGCTTTTTGCTTAGGATCTCCTTGAGGAACTTGACATATGATGGCATTTCATTAAGAGCTTATGTGAAGGGTATGGTGACATTGAGCCTCTGAAGCATTTTGATGAAGTGTTGGAATTTCTTTTCTGCTAGATCCTTTGGAGATTTTAGCGGGAAAGGCAGCTTCTTTTTCTGCTTTGGAGCCAGAACAGATGTCGGAGGTGTTGCAGCGTCCTCGATGTCGACTTGATTCTCCTCGACGTCGACTTGATGTTGCTCGACATCGACCACTATAGTAGATTTCGAGTTGGAGTGTTGTGCAGACGAATCTTGGCCAAGCTGTTGCTCGATTTCGACTTGATGTTGCTGGACATCGACCAAATTATGGTCGACATTGAGTTGCTGTTGGTCGACATCAAGTTGTTTCTCAGCTTCGTCCTGCTGCTTTCCGACCTCTGGCTCGCGTAGTTGGTACCCGCTCCTGAGCTTTACGTTTGCGACGTGTCCGGTCTTCCCTTTAGGATTTGGTTCTGTTTGCCCAGGGAGTTGCCCGGTCTTTCGTGGAATTTGTGCCGCGAATTGACCCATCTGGGTCTCTATGTTCCTCTTCTAGATATCCATCTCTCCAAATCTTGTATTGAGGTTCTAGAGCTGATTGTTGATGGGGCTTGTAGACTGTTGCTATTGTGCCTGATTCCGGCGCATCTCATCGAGGATCATCTGTAGATCATCCTTTCTTTGATCTCTTTCTGGATGTCCTGGAGCTTTGTATGGCGGGGGGTTCCTAGGGGTACCTTGCTTCCATTGTGGTTGCTGAAACCTTTGGTCCCCTATATAGCGATTGGGACCCCCTGCGTAAGCTACCTCTTCGTGGGTTTTTTCCATCCTGACTTGCTCTGTGTGTGGGCACTCAGTAGTGGTGTGCCGCTGTGATCCGCATTCGATGCAGGGCTGGTTGACAAAAAGATACTTGACTTGCTTGAGGAGCTTGCGATTCTGATCTCTGTAGTACTGCTCCTTGACATCTGGGTCAATCTCTTTAGAAGGCTCATAGAGGGGCATGGATGGGGTTGCCCTGGCATAGGCATTCTCATCATAGTTTGTCGGAGTCCCATACTTGTTGTCGTAGTTGGTAAATTTGTCGAGGGTAGCCCATGCGTCAGCTGGCGGCATTGTTAGATACTCATAATGAGTATGCTGGTTGATCCTATCCTTAGCGGCCAGATCAAGAGAATTGAAGAAGATCTCCTGAACGAGATAGGGTGGCTGTCCATGTGTAGGACAAGATCGCAGTAGATCCTTATATCGTTCTCATGCTTTTGCTAGCGGCTCCCCAGGCTTCTATTTGAAAGTTGTAATCTTCTGGCGGAGGAACACTGTCTTGACAAGAGGAAAGAATTTGTTGAGAAATTCCTGCTTTACATCAGCCCATGTCAAACTCTTGTGCACAACTAACAAATAAACATGCACTACATACAAATAAATTGAAACTAAATATTAATACATTTAAGAATCATTTCAACTTATTGTATTCATGAGTTTGACAACCCACAGAGTGTATATAATACCACCAATTTAGTTCTATTGGTGGCTTGTCAAAGTAGCAGTCAAATGGATCAATGGATCCACCAATATTTTCCCTAGTGCAGGAGACAACCTTTACTGGAGGAAGTGACTCGTTCTGCGCACATTGATGATCCATATAGCAGAAAAATTCCGTGTCTCAGAAGTAATGCCATCAAAGATGCATAGAAGCACTTCCCTTATACTAGCTTGATATCCCCATGAATAAACATCGTTAATGTACTTCTGCAGTCTGAGGAAGTATTGATGAAAACTCTCTCCGTCTAACTGCAATTGTAACGGCTCGGGATTATGATTCCCGAGTTACGTTTCGAGGGATGAAACCCCTCGTTGGGATCTTGCGCCCCGAGTACAGGTTGAAGGTTTGAAATCAAAGGTGCGCAGTTTAAAGTGGGATTTCGCACCCAAACCCAGAAGGTCCGTTGGAGACCCCGGGGTAAACCCCTGTACCTGTCCTAAGTCTACAACGCGCGAAAACCTTTATCATGCAAAGGAAAAAAGTTCTGAAAACGATACAACTAGTGCCACGGCAGAGCCGGGTCAAAACGAAGTATAATAGGAAGAAATCCAAAAAGCATGAGTTTGGTGAAGTCAGGGTTCATACACTCACTCTCCGCCATATGAATGGACCCCATCATATCAGCACAAAATCAAGTAGTAGATCGGGTACTTGAAACTATACCACCAAGTCAGGCCAAGAGTCCGCCCGCGGGTCCTCTGACCGCGCTGAGGACATATAATACACCTATACCTAGAATAAAGGATGCCTTCATGCAGTACTGAAATAAAACCACACTATCATGCTCCTAATTCATATGTGCAGAATATTGAGGAAGGCCTTAACAAAGAATACCAAGCGGTATATCCCTCTTTTACCACCACCCCTCTTGCAGACAAGGTGGAGACTGGCCAGTTCGATGCTATAATCATATCAAATCTCATCATCATATCATATCTCATGCTCATCTCGTATCTCGTGATATATATATATATATATATATATATATATATATATATATATATATATATATATATATATATATATATATATATATATATATAATGACTCGAGGAGGACAACGCCCGATGAAGCTGGGCTGCCCTATGACCCTAGCAAGGACTCTAGAACTCACAGATAACGGCCGTTCTGTAGTCAAACGCATACAGAATAAGGATGCTCATTCGTAAATGCAATTCCTAAGCATGATACTACATGACATGCTCTTATGCATATGCAACACCTACATACTATATGACACATCAGGCAGGAGGTACTGGTTACTGAGTAAGCCCCGGAGGTACTTACCTAGAGAGAAGATCAGCAAAAGAATAATCCGGCACATAGTAGTCACGATCACAGAATATCACCTATTTACATAACGAGAATGTACTAAGTATACTTCTATAGCTTTTCTGATCACATATATTACACACTCATACAAGCAAATAAATAAGCAAGATCACACCAACCATACTTCCAGTTCATCATGATCAACCATCTCTTATAACTTAAGATAACCTCCATATCATGCTTAGTCACATTTGCATATTACTATTTCATACTCATACTCTTCATAAGTATATATATCATTATCATCATCGGTAACAAATATTTATCCCCTTATAATAAATAACCACAAGTCATGCCATTAGTCACACATATCATGCCGTGAGTCAAACGATCATACTATTATGCTAGTTAGTCACCGAATAACTCTTATTGTCAGTTTAGTTCAAAATCGTTTCAAGTCCGAATTAAAAAGTTAAGAATTCTGACCCTTAAAATACTCGCCGAATTCCCTTTTTAATTTATTTATTAGATTAATTTCGAACCTTGAAATTCTTTTCTAAATTCTTTATAAATCTTGATGTCCAAATAATGTTATATTTTAACCCCCAGTAATATTATATTTTACTTTAAATACCATTAATTAATTAATTAATTACGGATAAACCCGAACCCAACCGAACCGAACCGAACACATTTAAATCCAACCGAAACAAACCGGATCAAAATAAACCAAACCGAACCGAACCGAACCAACCCCAAACCGGTTAAGTTAGAAAACACATTTTGTAAAGGCAAGGGGCCCACATGAGCCACGACATCGTCTTCCTCCCGATTCAAAACAGCCTGGCGCCATGGCTCTGCTTGCGCCTTGCTCTCGCCGGCGATCGGGGCTCTCGAGCTCAGCTCCTCTGCCTAACCCGCTAGCTGCCCAGTGCTCGGACTCACGGCCTCCTCCTCGCTCACATTCCCACGCTCAGCTGCTCCTACCACTGCTCGGCCTCGCTGCCCTCGCCTCTGCTCTCGTCTCGCACCCTCGGCCTCACTCTCGAGCTGTCGAAGCTCTCGACCTCGCCCAACCATCCCGCACTCAGCCCTCTCTCACTCCTGACTAGTCTAGACATCAAAAAGACTAAAAAAATTGAATCAAAACGAGGATAGATTCGAAGCTCACTGAGATGGATTTTTCGCGACTTCGAAGCTCTCGATTGGAGTTCTGGGCTTCGTCGGTGGCTCGCGATGGCTTGTCGGACTTGCGTGGGATAGAGGTGAGCATGGTGGTGAAGTCCGAGGGCGATTCTGATGGAAAACGAGTGAGAACAGCTTACCGAAAAATTGGTTCGCGATCAAACGGGGGACATGAAGCTCCGGTGGCTCGCAACGGCGATGGAGTGCTCCTTGGGCGGCGTTGGGGCTTCTGGGAGGCTCGAGGGTGACATTGAGGCTGTTGTTGCTGCTGGCTCGGAGAAGAACATGTGGTGATGATGGAGATAGGATGGAGCGGAGGTGGTGACGTGAAATGGTGAAGGAGATCGAAGACGGTGAGGAGGTGATGGTGACGAACTGACGATGAGTGATGGTGGTAATTTACAGGGAGAGGGAGTGGAGTGGTGATGGTGAAAATGACGGGGTAAGGGGGGTATGAGAAGGGTATGGTGAGTGACGGGAGTGGGTGGGGATTGGGTAGAGTGTAAAATTGGTTAAAATCAAATACCCGGAATAAATCTCGAATACGTGAATTTCGAAAACCGAAATTAGTTCTTGAATGTTAGTTTCCCGACTCTCGCTCTCTCGGTCAATTAGATTTTTAAAATCGACAAGGATATCGCCATCCGATAATTATTTTGAATTTTCGAGGTAAAAGGATGGAAATTATTCGTCAAATTTTATATTACGGTCGGAATCCGCTAAACGAGCTTTTAATTCGATTTAAATTCATCTTTAATTTCCTTTTTCCGAAAAATAGGATTTGAAAATCCGAGCTTTTACAGCAATAACCTCACCTTCAACATATGTTAGTCGCACGAGTATGGACCATGTAAGTGGACCACACCAAAAATCAGCACCAAAAACACAGAGGAATCAATAAATTTCCCCGGCAATGGCGCCAAATTTGACGGAGGGAAAACCTGTCGTTGATCCGTCAAAGAAAACTCAAACAAATAACTAGTATAGTAATAAGTAAGAGGTCGATCCACAGGGAAATTTGTTATTCAAGTATGATTTAGGTGTCAATTAAGTAACCAAAGAGGGGATTTTTAAGTGTGAAAGTTCCGCCTTTTATCAAAGCGGATTGATGAAAGCAAAGTAAATGAATTTGGTTCAAACAATTATAAGAAGCAATTCTACCTACAATTTTCCACTTTATTTGGTTTGAAACGATCCTTGTAACTTCTTCTCGTCCTTTTAAGGTTTCCTATGAATCCCCCTGTCCCGGCCTAATATAGTTACTAGTCCAAACAGTCCTAGCAACCCTTATCAATCGAATAGTCCCTAAAGAAGAATTTAACCCAATTGATAGCTTTAAGTTCAGAGATTAGCCAAGGTATTTGTAGTCCCTAAAGAGGGATTTAACAACACATTCAACTTCATACCCATTCAATTAGTTCAACCACCCTTAAAGGAACAAGTTTGCCACTTATGTTAAGGTTCAAAATCAGGAATCTATAAAACCTTATCAATTGAATTGATCTAACTAGTTGGCCAGACAAGATAGAACAAAACAATAAACAATCAAGCACAAAGAAGTTGAAGCATTCAAATATAGGAAACAAGGAACGAGAATTAGAAACTCACAATCAATCCAAATAAAGCGTCAACCTGTAGGCAGAACACATGGGTTTAGTTCCTCATGGAAAACATCGCTCAATCTCTAAATTGTCTGATGAACGTAGAATAGAATAGAAGTGTATGAAAACTAATAATAATTGGCCTTAAAAGGTTCAAGTTGGCCAAAACAAATCAAACAACTAGGGTTCCACTTAACAATACGCGTCGTTTCGCTGACGAACAATGCGGCGGCCGCGGCATGTGGCTGCTACTTACACGTCTCTGGCTGTGGGAATGCGGCGTCCTCTGCATCGGCCTTTCACGGGAAATCTGTCCTGAATTTGATCTTCTTATTAACGGGAAAGTTGTAGTTCTCTGAAAAAGCTTTCCAACGCATTGTCATAATAGTCAATCGGACAACCGAGGCCTAGAGAAAGTGCAAAAGAAGTTCAGCATGTCTAGCGACAACCCGTTATGACCATCTAAATGCATGCTATCAGGAGCAAGGGTTCAGGCCACCCTGGGTCACTTTGCTCAAGACTACACCACTGGAACAAGAGATGAGCTTCCGTCCTCAAACAAAGCTCATGCAAACTCGTCATCACCCACGATGAAGACAACATTCGGTGCACACTCGATGCAGGCCCATGTCGAGTGGAGCACCCCTTATGTCGAGTGGACCGAGTACCTCTTGGATGGGCCGAGTTAGTTACTTAATTAATTAATTGTTATTTTATGTCATTAGATTAATAATGTGGAAGACTATATCTCTTCTTGATAAGTCTTGTCCACCAAGTTTTGAAGTTATATCTTCTTAGGTTTACTTTTATCTTTAGATTTTAAATTATATCTTTATCAACCAAAATTCTATCTTGCATTATTAGAATTGGTTATTAGTTTTCTATTTAAACAAACTCATGCACCTTGAATTATTCAGATTGAATAGAATTGAGGAACCCCTTTATGGATTAAAGGGTTCTTCGATTTCAATCCCAAAAATTTATTGCTTTTGTGTTTTATCACTCCTTCGGAACCCAAACACCATCACTGCCACCTTGTTCCTTGATCGAACCCTAAAACCGTCGCAGAAGAAGAGAGCATGGCCCTTGGTTTAGCTCGCGGCACACCGGCTCCCTCGCACCCTCGCGCTCTCGCTCCCTCGGCACGCTGAGGTCCCGCGTCCGCACAGCGAACAAAGCCGAGGTCCCGCGTCCGCACACCCTGAGGAGGATTGCTCATGTGTGCTCGACCCTACCTCTAGCAAGCGAGTCCAGTTTCGCACACCAGTGCCTCGTGTGCCCAAACCCCTCCGCTTCTCTTTCTGTCGCTTATTTTTGTTTTAAAATTTTTTTAGTTTAGATCGTCGTGATAATTAATTTACTTAATTAGTTTACTTAATTTGTCAATTAGAAGATATTGGAAGAGCATTGCAAGATCGGGAAAATATACGGCGTGTTTCTTGATCTTGAGCCCACATGCGAAGGATCGGGTATCCCAAACGTATCATCGTATCTCGGGAAGCATGCCATCTTGAACAAAAAGTATTAGTTCTTTCAAATAATCTTGGATACCCCGTGAAGCACGATTGTCCACTAAATGTTGCACTGTTGTGAGGTAATGGTGAAAGTGTTCTCCCTGGTATTTCCATAACTCTAACTCCATTGCAAATAATTAGTAACGAGGTGTCGTAAATTGTACGATAGGTCCACGAATGGGTTAGATATATATACAAAAATTAATAAATAAACAAAACAAATAAATAACCTTGATTCAATTCCCCGACAACGATGCCAATTTGACGGAGGGAAAGTTGTTGATTTACCTCATCAAAAATAAATCTCAAACAAACAAACTAGTAAAGTATATAAGTAAGGGGTCAAACTCTAGAGAATCAACATTTCTAAATATTGTGTATTTATAAATATAAAAAGAAAAGATTTGTATGAATGAAAATAAAAGAAAATAATATTGACAAAAGCAAATAAAGGATAGAAGAAAAGCGTTTCCACCTACAAGTTCTCGTATTTGATTGGTTTTATTGATCATTGAATCCTTTTCAAATTATTATTTTTTCCTACAAATTCCTCACGTCTTGGTTTAAATAGATTAAAAGTCCTACGAGTCCAATTAATCCCTTACATCTCAATGCAACCTTCCCACGGTTAAGATTTAACAAAGAGATAGCACATCATCCCAAGATCTTGAGCACATAAATAACACCTATTAAACACGGTAAATAAATGTTTAAGATATATGTCAACTCCTTGCATAATCATGCTTCAAACACGGAATCCACAATCTTATGCGTGTTACTACGGAAATAACACAAATACGAAAGTATTAAATCCTAACATGAAATCAATATTATCAAGGTACCTAATCAAGATAACATCAACAACATAACCAATATCACACAAAGAAGTTGAAGGAATTAAAGAGGAAAAATACCTTTAATTAGAAACTCACAAACCACTACCCAAGTCTCGAAAGTGCAGGCGAAAACTGGAAAATTAGTCAAACATGGCTTACCTAAGCTTTCTTCTCTTCAAAGGTGATTGCTCTACTTGGATGAATGAGAAAACTAACCCTAAACATCCTATTTATAAGCCTAATGTATTGCATAAATAAGGTAAAAGATAGATAAATTAGATAGAATTTTCAAAAACAAACTAGATAGAAGATAGACTTTCCATGTTTAGGTCAACATCAAATTTTGCTGGCAAAGAAAAGCTTCTCTCTAGCAGTGAATTGTCTTGGTCGAGCTACTGATGGATTCTCTCTAGCTCCTCGCTACCAAGTCGCTAGAAGTGAATGCCCATGCCTTAGAATTTTGTGAAGCCTCCTCGGTTCCCTTGTTTCCACTTCCGCGAGTCCACCCTTCCGCTACCGCGAGGGTGTCCATCCCCTTCCACAACATAATCAATAATGTTTTGATTTTCATAGTTTAGATTGACCACTTTCCTAGTTGTAGAGATATATGAGAGAAGAATGTCTTGTGCTACTGCTTTGATTTGAGAAAATTAGGTTTAGAGGCCATTTTAAACTCGTTAATTAATCAAATGCAGATATGCAAATTAAGCACCAAGAAGTCTTTTTTCCTTGTTTTTTAATTAGTTGATGAAAAATTATTTGTAGTGTAAGTTGTATAAATTTAATTAATTGATATCAACTTATATAAATTTGGTTAATTGTTGATGATAATAATTCATCATAAAGTCCCTAAAGTTTTATATAAAAATGTAATAACAACGGAAGTATCACTAAAAGTTCCTGACAATATTAGTGTTACCCAACATCACTGATATTAAAATTCAACAATAGTGATGCTGGCAACTCGTATAAAAAATAATTGATCACTGACATTAAAAATAGCCACTTCAAATGTTGTTTTGTTCTACTTGGATAAAGGTGACGACATTGTTGTGTTGTTTTACTTGTATAAGGGTGTTGACAATGCTGTGTTATTTTCCTTGTATAAGGGTGCTGGCAATCTTATGTTGGTTTGGAAAGGGAGTGCTGATAGTGCTGACAACGTTGAGCTGACATTTTTCTGTTGTTTTACTTAGAGGATGGTGCTCCCAATGTTGTGCTAACAATGTTATGTTTTTTAAGTGCTATGTTGTTTTGAATTAGGACTTGAATATGTAGAAAATGACGTAATCTCGTAAAGTAAAAACCAAATTGATAATGTTGTGTTAACAATGTTGTCTTGTTTTACTTGGATAAGGGTACTGATATATTAATCAGGGTGTTAACAATTTTCGTTATATTAATATAAATGTGAAAATACACATATTATCATATATTTTTAAACCATTCAATCCGTATACATGTAACCAAACAATTAAGTCGAATTGCAGCATATCGGAAGTTGAAGTACCATCGTATATTTAATTGAGTTTTAACTACACCCTTTGTCTCAAAATAATTGTTATTTAATTTTTGTCACATTTTTAAAAATGATAAAAACTGCATCAAGTGTCAATTATTTTATTAAATTTTAAAAATAATTTAATAATCATTGTTATACCTATGTCTCTCGGTATTTCCCTAGCCGACTTTTTCCTTGCTTCCTTGAGTTCTCTTTGGAGCTCATATATGCCTTCATTCGACATCGGATCTGCTTTACCTACATTAATTAACCATAAAATCGCGTAAATTTCAACTCTACCAATACCACAAGTAAACATATAAATGTACACTAAAACATGTGATATTCACATTTTAAACTACACTAAATGTAACTTATTGTGCCTATCTAACTACATTTTATCACCGAAGTATTTGCTTTGCAATTTGCAGTTTCATTTACAATCATTTCGCTTTGGGAGACAAATGAAAGAACTGAAGGACTATTCTAGCAATCGTGCTACTTTTTTGACATACACATATTAATAAATAAAAACATATAAATTAAATGAGAACTACGAGGGAGTTACATGAAACTCTTATCTAATCAAAACCTCCATCTCCACAAATTTTAATTCCAATTTTATTCATAAAAAATTGATTTCGGTGTCTCCAATAAATCTTCATTAAAAAATCTACCATAAAAATCTCCAAGCAAAATCTCTAACCAATCTCCCTAAATAAGTTTGTACACTGCTAGAAACACGCGTGATTGCCTCGAAGTACTGGCTTCGGAATAATTCGAGGTTAATTTCGATGTTATTACCCTCGATTTTACTCTCGAACATTTCTTTCGATGCCAAAACAAGATTGAAATATTAATGAAGCTAATATTTGAGGCTAATTGGGAACAAAACAAATTTCGACGCCCATTTCGTGGCCGTATAGCTATGACAAATATTCACGGCCAAACTTGAGGCCTTATTCGAGGCCAATTAGCCTCAGACTAAGATGGAGGCTATTTTCGATGCTATATTCACGTGTAGCGTGGCTACCAAATGGATTTTCGAGGTTAAATTCAAGGTTAATACTTGATCAAATTTCTGAAGGTAAAGTCAATGCCATTTTCGAGACAGACATGCAGTAAATATATTTGTTGTGAGCATCTTTGAGGCCGTCTTCGAGGGTATATTTGAAGGTATTGGCATCGAATATAGCCTTGAGTTCTTTGTTTCGAGGCTATACTAATAGCCTTGAAAGTGCAAACTTGATGGTATATTTGAAGGTATTGGTATCGAAATAGCCTCGAGTTCTTTGTTTCGGGGCTATGCAATAATTTATAGCTATTTTGATGTCCAATTTGAGGGACAATTCGAGGGCAATATTTTCGTCATCTTTAATGCTGAAATTAAAGCTTGTTAACTTTAAATCGTCTGTTAGGGTGATTTAAAGCTTATTTCTATCTAATTCAAATCTCTTAATTATTTTCATTGATATAATTTATAAAATATATATTTTCTATTTTGAAGTCCACGTGTATAATCGCAATTGGATATACAATAGACATCTATCACATAGGGGCGAATGGTCCCTAGAATTTCTTGATGGTGTTGAAAAATTCATCAAATTTACGACTTCACAAGTGCATTTGATGGACGGGGAGAAGATAAAATGCCCTAGTGTGAAGTGTAAGAATGGAAAATTTGAGACTGAGGATAATGTTCGTTGTCATCTATATTGAAAAGGTTTTGGTGTCAATATTATGTGTTATGCTAAATAATCTAAATGTCTTATATAATTATAGGATGGCATGTCATGAATAAAGATGTATAAACTATAGGTTATAAAAACTCTTGTATCGTAGCTTAGGCGTATAATTGTATTAGGATCCGGGCTTTGTAAATGGGCCTTTAAGCCCAGCCAAACTCACTTGCTCCACTGGCGTCAGATGTAGCTCAGCTAATCAAAACACAATGTTTGGCTTAGAGTTTCCCTATATATGGGATTAAAATCCTCAGCGAGCCCTTAGTTGTCGTTTGTTGCTTTGGTAAGTCAGAGAGAGAGAGAGAGAGAGAGAGAGAGAGAGAGTCGAAGAGAATCCGCCATTGAAGAAGCTTCATCCGAGCTTCTTGTGTCCGATCTTTGCTATATCCTTGAAGACGACGTCCGTTTGTTGTGCTGCTCGTCGTCCTACACTCATATCTCCTCAGATCCAAGATTTGAGAAGATCAAGGAGTTTTCTCTTGTGTCTCGCTTCGAGTTCATCATCTTGTTTACCTTGTTACCCATATCTAGAGTAGATCTATAGTTTGTCCGTGTTTGTGACATGCAACCATGATTTGTATCTTGGATCTGCTTAGTGGATTATTCTGGGGTTGAGTCTCTCCCTCCTAAGGCTCCATAGAGTAGGTTCATCGAATTGCGTAAACAAATCTTGTGCCTTATGTTTGTTCTTGTTCGTTTTCGTTTCTGCGTTTATATTCCAACCTGTTCTTCTCGTTAGAATTTAGGGTTTGAATCTGGTTTTACATTATGCGTGGACTGCACATGGAGAGGCACCATTTTCTCCGATAATCCTTCATTCAGATGAACCATCGAGATCTAGTGTTAATGGCTTAGAACTTCTTTGGGATCGGAATGCATATGTTTGAACATTTGAATCCTCCTCCAAGATTAATGATTTTTGATGCAGTTGGGCCCAATTTTATTCTTCTTCATGAATTGTTTGATTTCGGTACTTTAATTAATCCTAATGACCAAGTAAATTGTCACACAGAGGCGTTTACGTTTAGGAGTCATTTGGATTTTGGAAAAGAAAGGATTGTACTGCAAGCGCGCAACAACATCTTGTCCATAGAAATGACTATCTAATCGATATTTCGATGCATTGAGAGTAGACCTGTCAGAACACAACCCGACTCAATCGACCCGGCCCGAACGCCCAAAAAAATTTCGACCCGGAAATTTTTTTCGACCCGAACCCGAAATACCCGGAAATTTTCTAGGTAATCTGGGTTTCGACCTAATGAATCGATTGACCCGGTAATTTTGACCCGATTTACCCATTTGACCCGGTGACCCGATTGACCCGATTGATTTATAATTATATATGATTAAATTTTTTTATGGAGATTCCAATTTATTACATTTTATAATTACAATCACTTGATCTTTCATCTTCAAATCAACTTTTATATTTATTTGTATTGTGTAATACTCCGTCCGATCGACAATATTTGATTTTTTATTTTTCAACGGACTCTCTTAAGAAGATAAAAATTCTAAAAAATATTAAAATATTAAAACAATTCTATGCTTATTACCAATTGCATGAAATTATTTTAAAAAAATTATTTGAAAATTTGATATTTTATATATTATTACATTTTATTAAAAATTACGAGAAATAATAAAAAATCAAATATTTAAGATCAAATATAGTATATAATTACAAGCACCAGAACTTATGAACAACGTCTTTAACTTTAGAATTTTAAATTTATCGCAAAATTATCAAATCATGATTTTTTTTAATTTAAAAAAGAAAAAATTGACCAACCCGAAATCGACCCGAAATGATCCGAAAACCCGGTCAAACTCGTATTACCCGGGACCCGAAAATACCCGAAACCCGTATTACCCAGGACCCGTATTACCCGGGACCCGAAGTGACCCGACTCAAACCCGACCCGAATGACCCGTTTGACCGGCCTAATTGAGATCGGCAAATGAGCCAATATATGCAAGATGTTCCACTTCATTATTATCAGCAGTGGCAAAATTTATAAAGTCAAATGAATTAAAAATCAATTTTAATATTTTTCCTCACTTTGATTATATTTTCTTAAAACTTGGATTGCATTTCACGGGTCCTTGAATGCTCACAATGAAATCACTAAGCAGCGGGGTCTTTACCAAAAAAAACATGAAAGTAGCGGGGTTTAGCAGTTTCAACTTTCAATTGAGCGGGATGGGTCTAAAATTTCCCAAGAAGCGGGATTTACAAAATTTCACGCTATCTTTCATTAGGATTTAGGAACCGCCTAATCTGGATAAAAAAACCCTAACTCTCTCTTTTTCGCTTCTCATCTCAGTGCCTCCAATGCCGAAGGTTGAGAGCGCTCAGCCTGCTCCTGTCCTCCTGCTCCTCTTCGAAGCACCTATCTCCTTCTCATCCAATGTCGAACACACTCGGCCTGCTCCTGCCCTCCGTCCAACGCCGCTGTTGAGGTGTTGAAGCCGATCTTGCTGTCCGGCCTGCTCCTGCCATCCCTCTCCTCTGCTACGCACCTCCCTCTCGCTCCTCCAATGTCGAACACGCTTGGCCTGCTCCTGTCCTCTGTCCAACTCTGTCGTCGAGTTGTTGTTTAAAGACTGTGTGAAGCGGATTCTGCTGTCCGGGCTGCTCTTGTCCTCCCTCGCCTCTTCTATGCACCTCCCTCACTCTCATTTTGAAGCCGATTTTGCCGAGCCTACTCATGTCTCTCAAGTAAGTGAACCTCTCTCTTCTAGTGTGATTTTCTTGCTCTCTTTACCTTACTGTCAATTACTTGTAGAAGGTCATGCATCATAGATGTAAAGGGGCTGAATCAGTAGATAAGCTGAATTTTGGATGTGTTGTGTTGTTCATTCTCTTGTCTAACCTTTGGAAAGGTTGACTTTGTTGTGTGATTCTCCATTTAAATTTGAGAGAACCTGAGCTGCAAGAAAACATGAAACAGTAATCAATTTTGGGAATGTTTCCATATGAAATAGTAATCAATTTTATATCCTCAACATAATGTCTGAATAGTTGAGCTGTAAGAAACCATGAACCGTTATAGATTAGTAAAATTCATATGGAAAATTGGTTTATTGTTAATCAAACAATAATTCCACTGCCTATGGAAAATTGAGTAAATCCATTTATTATGTGATTCTTCATTACAAGTATCACACTGTCTATGTTTCTCTAAAAGTTGTACATCTCCCTCTCTTTGTATCGCACGTGAGTTATTTGGATAATTTGCTGGTTGAAAATTGAAGGAAGGGCTGGCAAGTGATGATTTAAGCCAAATAATTGAAAGTCTGGATTAGAACATTTAGCTTGCTATTTGTAGTTGATCGAAATTGTATACATTTGATGAAATTTAGCTTGCCCCCTTGCAATTTTAAGTTCATTTATTTTTATTTTCTTTGCTTAAATGATTTTTGTTTATCATTCTTTTAGGATGAATTTGTTCGCCTAGTAAGTTATGGTTCAGCTTGATGTTAGTGATTAAATTCTACAATCTAAATGACTTGTTTTTATTCATTCTTTGTTCAGTTTGATGTTCGCCTAGTAAGTTCATTTATTTGTTTCTATTTTCTTTGTTTAAATGACTTGTTTTTAATCATTCTCTTAAGAGGAATTTGATTGTTTGGTTGCTACTCAATTTCGTTCATGCAAGGATGCTTGCAATGATGAGCCTCTTCAAGAAATGAGTACAGAACTTGAGACAGAATTATGGACAAAAGATTCTGATGGACCTAACCATGAGAGGATTTATGGGTTAGGAGAAGAGGGTGCAACACTTATTCGCAATGGAATGGGGAATACTCGTCTCTCTAACATGAAGACCTCAAGTGCATCACAATCATTTGAAGAGGCTCAAGTCCAACAACTTAAGGATGATATAAAAGAGATGCGATCACCTTTGCAAGAATTCATGCAACAGAAACAAAACCAACAAGGAGAGTTCATGCATGCAACAATTTCTTCAACTTCAAGGAGGTCAAAACAAGTTGTCTATTTCAAATGGTTCCAACTCCAACCCAACTCCCTAGTGCTAGTGCTAGTGCTAGTGCACGAGCCGGACGGACGGCGGCGACAGGCGCGCGTGTGGGAGCCCCATCTCCTCCTCAACCTCTCAATGTAGGTAGTGGGAGAGTCTCCTTAAAAACCTTTAGGGTATCCTTGAACTTTCCATGTGGGATGTGGGAAGTCCAAAGAGCACCTTTCTTAAAACCCACCTTCTATAGGCATTAACTCCAACGCAATCTCCTTAGGAAGGGGATAACCTCGACTGCTGATCTGCCAGGCATGAAGTCAATTTTTTAAATGAGCCATATCTACTTTAAATTAATTATAATTATTCAAACATATTGATTCGTCGCCTTAATTTTACTAAGATGACTAACATTGAATGAAAAATGATCACCCGAATGCTTACCATGGATGAGCCATTATGTTACTCGTTGAGGCAACAATCATTGATTTGTTCGTCGCAATAAAACCATATACCTTGACACTCATTCAAGCAATTGATATATAATTGTCTATGACCACTTTCTTTTGTAGCCTAAATCATATACTCAGACAACAAACATTGAATTTGTCTATAATCGCTTAAATGCTTGTCAAGGATTACCCATTTTAGTACTCGTTCAGATGCTCAACATTAGCGAGGACAATTATAGTTGTCGTATAAATTGTATCTAGGCAACGAACATGTGTAATTGTGTCGCCTAAATATGTCTTACGGACATGCAGGCTTTTGAGTTATCGAAGTAGCGATCTTTATTACGTTCATCGCATGGAATTCTTTGAAGTAACTTATCCGGGTTTTATGTAATTTATAGGTGGGTTATTAGTTTACAAGTTGACACACCTAGGTAACAAACAGGCCCGTGCCTTAGGGTGTTCCAATCAGCCCAACGGAACAGGGCCCCCAAAAATTTTATGGCCCAATATCATTATACTCCACTTTTACTATATAAAACAAATATCTTTCAAAGAGAGACAAGTATCTCTGTTTGCTTTGGTGGTTAGAGAGCTTAAATAAGTTGAACTGTGGCTCATTCAACTAGTGTTTGAATCCCATCCGGGCCATTCCCTGCCTTTTATTTTTTTAACCTTTTCGCTTTTTTTTAAATTCCTTACCTTTTCGATTTTTTTTAATTTAACCTTTTCGATTTTTTAACTTCTTTTTTTTAAAAAGGAGAACCATATTAAATAATTATTTTCATTATTCGTTGCATATATTTTGGATTTCAACCCTCTCTTCTTTTCTTTATGAGCACATTCATACAAAATCATTGTTGGAAAAATTAGTCATAATACAGTGTCGTTATATATAGTACTTTTAAATTCACCGACACTCTGAATAGGCTAACTAAAAATGGCCCTCCAAAATATCGGCACAGCCCTGCTAACAAATTAACAATAATGAAATCAACTTGTTTTTACGTGTCTGTCAAGAACTATGTACATGTTGTTGACATGAGTATTCAATAGAAGAGTGGAAGACTAGTAAATGAAGAAATTTGGGTTTTTAAATTCCATGCATGTGGGTGTCGTATTCGTAATGGCAATTGGCAATTAAGCTACAGTTTCATTTTCATTACTTAAAGCCCGAGATTTGGTAGCTTAATTATTTATTGTTTATTTTAATATCCACCTAAGAAGTAAGCAACTCGCAAATACAGTAGGCACTTAAAGTCTTACATACTCCGATGCATATATATATGGTTGGTTCTACCAAAAAAATATATATATATGGTTGGTCGTCGTTTTTTTTCTTTTTTCTCTAAATATTATTAACCTTGCTGTCTGGAAATGAAAATATCTTTCTTATGATGTGCTAAAAAGTGGAACTTGTGTACGTCCTGCTCCTCTTATTATCATAATCATATCCAACAAATATTAATAATTTAATCCTAATTAGATAAATATTTTCCTTTTAATTCTAATTAAGTAACAGACTATCAGATAATTCTATCATCAAAATACTCTCGCTTACACTAAAATCCCTCTCCCCAATCTCTCTCACTCCCCTCTCTTTCTCTGACTCCGTCCCCTTCTTCCCTTCTCTTTCCTTTTAGTTTTTTTGTTGGGCTAGAAACCACTATCCACCCGTACCCAAAAGCGAATTCGAGTTATAAGAAAATCAATAATTGTAAAATCTAGCCTCGAACTAGATCAAAACTCGTTAATAGATGAGTGAAAATACAGGAAGCAAGACGACTGGGCTAGGGTTGCAGATGCTCAAATCATTCTCTCTTATTCCAAGATAACCGAAAGGGGAAGCTTATATAGCCCGGCTAAGAGAGAGCAAAACCCTCGCAAGGGCAATTAAGAGAAAGTGCAAGAAGAAGACAAAATAGAAATACAAATGAAATGAGAGTGAAATGCAAGAAACAGAACATGCAGGAAATTGTTCTTCACCAAGAGGCTAGGTTAGTATATTAGCAATCTGCAATATTGTTCTCACATGAGAAGTTGCAATGAATCATTCAAGGACCTTCTCACGAATAAAATGACAATCCACCTTGATATGTTTTGTACGTTCATGAAACACGGGATTTACAACAATGTGGATTGCTGTTTTGTTATGACAATGCAGTGGAATAGGTGTGCTAGGATAGATCTCCAATTCTCCAAGAATGTCAACAATCCGTACAACCTCACTTGCTGATTTTGACATGCTTCTCTTTGCATATGATTTTGACACTGATACAAAACTTTATGTACTATCTTGAGAAGAATTCAATCTCCATGGGGATCTAGATGCATCTCTTGGCTCCACGTACTGATTGCTAGAAGATGATGTTGTGTCTCGCACAAATCCCTCTCCTCCAGAAGGATGTGAGTTCAAACTTGCATCTGTTGTGGATTGAATTCATAATCTGCAAAAGGATTAACAATGGGAAACATAGCTATCTCATCATTCTTTACCTCCTCAATTTTCTCTTCCTTGAAAGGAAAGAGCTTCTCATGGAACACAACATCCCTACTAATGAATATTTGTCCAGTTTTCATGTCAAGGAGCTTATAGGCCTTTTGACCATGTGGGTAGCTCAGGAAAACACATTTCCTTGCCTTAGATCCAAACTTGTCCCTATCAGCATGGCTCACGGGAGCATAACATAAGCAACTCACTACCTTCAAATCATCATAGGTGGGTCTCTTCCCAAAAATAATCTCATTTGGAGTCTTCCAATTCAACACATCGCTAGAAAGCTTGTTGATCACATGTGTTGCTACAAGAACAGATTCACTCCAGTACTTCATTGGGAGATAAGCATGAATCCTCAATTCCCTTGTTGTTTCAATTAGACGTTTGTGCTTCCTCTCCACCCTTCCATTTTGTTGAGGAGTATATGTTGCACTCCTTTGATGCACAATCCCCTGAGAAGCAAAATATTCACTTTGTTGACATTCTCAGTTCCATTGTCACTCCTCACACATTTAACCTGCTTCTGAAACTGTGTCTTAGCATAGCAAACAAAATTTCTAACAACTCTGCAAACCTCAGTCTTTTCCTTGATCAAGAAGGTCCATGTGGCCTGGCTGCAATCATCCACCACTGTAAGAAAATACCTGGCACCTGTGACACTCACAACTTTGTAGGGACCCCATATATCTATATGAATCAAATCAAAAACATTATATGCTATAGATTCATTCAGCTGAAAAGCTAATTTATGATGTTTAGATAAACTGCAAGTATCACAAAACAAGTTTTCCAACACATAATTGTTCAGGAAATCCAAATGTATTAGCTTATACATTGAAGTGTGCCCAAGTCTAGCATGGTATAGACATAAATCTAATTTAGAGCTAGCAAAAACTGTGGAAAAAGATCTCATGCTTGCCTTCTCTTCTTGATTCTTCTGATCGCCCTCCATGACTTGTATCACTCTATACAGTCCTTCCCTTCTTTTTTCACTGAGCAGCACTGGCTCAAATCCAGGGGCCTGAAATGCACAACCAAGCATGTCAAAAATGGCTATAAAACCAGATCTCTCCACAAGTCTCCCAACTGAAATCCATGCACAAATAATGCATCATATAGAGTGATCTGATCAAATAAGTAAACTCTCCCTGATTCTATGACAGTGATTATATGACTATTCGGCAATCCAATATAAATTGGATGTCTCAACTTGGTCTTGTGATGTAAATAGGCATCATCATTGACCATGTGATCACTTACACCTATGTCAACTATCCACTCAATTCCACTTTGAACCTTATATGTTTTGAGAGTAGAGAAACAAAATTTACCTACAAAATTTATTGTGGATGAGCACTCTGAAACTCCCTGGCCTTTCATCATCTTGAACACTTCTTAGCACACTACATTTACAAGTGCCTTGTCATAAGCTCCCTCTCCTGCAAATTTCTGAGACTTTTCCTCATCAAAAGAAGTCTCTTGCTCAAAATTAGCAGCAACATCAGCCGATCCATTTGCCTCATCCTTAGGACCTTGATACCACTCAGGATACTCGTGCAACTTAAAGCACTGATCCTTGAAATGCCCAATTTGATTGCAGTGATGGCACCTCTTGCTAGTCCTCTCTGGCTTATCACCTCCGGTTCCATAATCGTTCTTGGTATCCCTTACCTGGAACTAATTTCCCTGATAAGAGGTGTTTCTCTGATGATTCTTACTTCCCTGCTTACTAGCAACAAAGGCATTGGAGTCTTGAGTACTCTGTGAGCTTCCATTCCCACCTATCTGGTTTTCCACTTGAGACACAAGGTAGTAAGCCCGATTCAAGTTGGGCATAGGATCGATTGATAATATTTGAATTTGTACCCCTTCATAATAGTCATTTAAACCCATTGTCGTAGGAGGAAATCAAGTTTAAAATATAGAAATATAACTCAAACCAGATTCGTGCCCACGCAAATTATTACAAGACCTCCTCCTGATGTAGCAACGGGAAGTTAGGATCAATCCTCGAGGAAGCATGTCAGCGGATCTTAAGTAGCTGTAAATCTCACAGACAGAAAAGCAAAAAGAAAGACAGAAATAACAAATAAAAGCAGAAAATAAAGAAAAACAACAGAAACTACTCGATATCGACTAAACTAATCGACATCAGAAACTCAATATCGACAATCAGAAAGCAGATTAAGACATAGTAACTCGATCTCGACAAGATTTCGTCGATGTCGAGTAAAACTTACTCGATATCGACAAGGAGTTCTCGAAATCGACAAACAGCAGAAACTTAAAATTGCAACTTCTCGCACGCAGAACGCAGATTTTGATGAATTAATTCAATAAACTAAAATACTTCCAAGGCCAGGGTATCAACACCACAACGACAACCAAGCAAACTAACACATAAATGCATAAAAGATCATGCTTTTCATCAAATAACTTTCGTTATTAACAAATAGGAATGTAGAGGCTTTCGCATAAAGCATAATTGTTACTAACCCTTTTCACATAATTAACCCAAGTTGCATTAAGATCACTTTCGCTTCAATAACACAAACAAGGATCACCTTCAACTTTCGCAAAAGAATCATGCTCGCAGGGATAGAAGACGAATTGCATAAAAAGATTATACCTTTACCGCATCACCTCACATGGCTACCGTCGGGCTCACCCCGACCCTAGAAGTGGGTGGACTACTCGCTCTTCATCATCAAGAAACTCATCAAATAACAAAAGGAACTAACTTGCATTAAATAAACCAAAGAAAACTTACAACCAATCGAAGCCAAATCCGCTTTTGCCTTTCCAACTTCTCTTGTCACAAGCTCTCTCCTCTACTCTCTGTATGTAACTAATTGTGTGTGAAATTGAATGCTTAGAAATCGGCCCCTAAGGCCTTATTTATAGGCTTCTAATCCTTGCTAATCAAGGTAAGAAAGTCTATCTATATCTACTTAGTTAAAGATAAATCATGGAAATAAATAAAACTAGGATTATATCTAATGTGGATAAAATATCTTCTCCTTTCACTTGATAGCACTTGATAGATGTGGATAGAATTTCATCTCGAAAATATCACCATTGGCTTCGGGATAGAAACATAACAAGATATTCGAACTGCTCGACATCGGCTTTCGGGATTTACTCGATATCGACTAGGACTCCTCGATATCGAGTAGCACTTTCTTGTCTTGTGCTCATCAACTCGACGTTGGACAACAAGATGGATGTCAGCTTGATCTTTCCTCGACATCGAGGAATTTCCTCGATATCGACTAACTTCTGCTCGGTTTCAGCTCAGCTTCGTCGATCTCTGCTCAAAGATATGAAAATCGACTAAGTGTGTTACTCGATATCGAGTTGATTCGTTGATATCGAGGAAGTTGTTCTCTTTCTTTCCTAGCCTTCCTCGATTCTGGTCACTCCTTGCTGGAAATCGACTTAGATGTACTCGATATCGACAAAGTGTAGTCGATATCGACCAAAGTGTTGTCGAGCAAATTTCCTTGTTTTCAGCTCGATTTGCCCTGGTTCCGCTGCTCCTTGACCTTGGACTTCTGTAGTTGACTTTTCGAGCTTTTATTCCTTTCTCAGAACTGTTGTAAATTGCCTCGAATTCTGCGAATTTAAACAGAAACTAGTGTAGATTCCATAATTTGGCAAATAAGCATAAACTACATAGATTATGTACCATTCTAGCCCAAATGCATGAAATGTCTGCAGAAAACGATATAAAAGTAACTATAAAACATGGTGAAGTAGGCTCACAACAAACACCCCATACTTAAGCTTGCTTGTCCTCAAACAATACTTTTAATTGTCATTCAGGGGAAGAAATCAAAACTCTCAACATATTAGATCCATTCTCATATAACCCTGCAGTCAATTACCATCATCGAATAGGTACTAGTGTCACAAACCCATGCATGTGCAATCTAAAAGCAACATCTACTCACAAAAGGAGGGTTATGAAAAAACAATTCATTCGTGACAAAGCATTAATAATCAAGAGGACTTTAATTTAAGCTCAATAAGGAGTAGATTGGTAAAAGGCTAAAGGTGGACAACTTTTTGGCAATGTGGTGCTAATGATCCGGGGAAATGGAGTATTTCCAAACTGAATTTACACATTCCTTCTTTATAAGATTCGTCACCTTTCATAAGGCTTTTATCAATAATAATGCTTTTACCTATCTAACCTCAGCAGTGCCTTCTCGCGAGTCGCAAACATGGGTGTCATGAATGGCCCGGATACTTAGTGCATCGGACTCCTCACTTGTGTGTCCCATCTCGCCAAACTATTATCTCAGCGAGCAGGGTCGATCTACCTTTATCTCCTGAGGTGATCGGATTTTTTTCTCACTCATTAAATTTTCCATATATTTCAAACAATTTCCTACCAAACTCCAATAATGATAATAACAACACAACAACCATACAACATCTCCATAATGTAACATCATTCTCAATATAATCCCCTGATGGAAATAAGGTAAAGAATGGCAATATTTAGATCATGTGGAGCAATAATTGAAATAAGGCATATATGACTTTTGTGTTATGCATAAGCATAGGTAAGGCTAGGATATAAAAAATGAGCATTATATGGAAATATAAAGTCCTGCATCCTCTTATCATGCAACATGTCAAAAGCAATTTCAAATTTTACCTCCTTTCATGGTTTTCACAAAAATAACACACTTCATTGTGACTTCCCTTTACTAGGCAATTTCATGCTATATCTCTAATGAATCCAATTTCGCATCGTCGAGTTCAATTTTAAGCTTCCATGACATTATTCAAAATTTTCAATGGGGGTCATTTTTTTCAAACTTTGGAAAACATGCATATAAGCCCATAAATCAATAATGAATTCCAAAATAGCCATGTATAAGCAATTCAAGAAATAAACTTTAAACATGCACACATAATGTCAAATAAATCAAATATGCACAAAGTAAGCCCTTCCCCCACCCCATACTTAAACATGACAGTGTCCTCACTGTATAAAAACAAGGGTAAAGAAAGAAACTCACTAGACAGATGTGCAGGACGTCAGAATCGAGTGCTTATGTTGTAAGACCCTAGTCTGATTTTAGCTTGCTTCTATCCCCATGGACCTGAAAAAATGTAGAAGAAAAATACCCTCAATAGAAAAACTAACAGTTCAAAACCAAAAAAAAAACAAACAAAAGCAACAATGTCCAAAATTCACAAAAATAAATGTCTATTTAAAAGCTCTAGATTTTATAGTCGCTAGGCCGACTTTCCCTTAAGCTCAAGGTGGCATTTGCAGGGGCCATATAGCTTGGGCTTCAAATAGGACTCCATTCTTGTCCATCAGCTGCAATCCTCCAGAATAGATCTTGTTCACCACGAAGGGCCCCATCTTCTTCTTGTTGAATTTTTTGGGAAACCAATGATCCTTTGATTTGGAAACATAGAGCTTGTCTCCAATTTCATACTCCTTAGGCTCATCATTGGAAATCCTGCACAATCGCACATACCAAGGCAAACCTCTTCCATGTATGGATAGATCTTTAATTGAAATAGGAGAAGAAAGATCCATACCTTGGCTTACCTTAGCAGAATCAGATTCGAGGGCCTCAGATTCTACTCGACATCGAACAGTTTTACTCGACATCGAGGAACATCCTGCTTCTGTTGGGCTGCTGCTCGAGGATGGCAGTATTTGGTCGATATCGACCAATTTGGTCGATATCGAGGAGTCCATCTCGTCTAGTGGAAGCTCAGTCGATATGGAGGAGGATGGCTTGACATGGTCTGTTCGATATCGACCAAAGTTGTTCGATATCGAGTTGCCTGGCTCGATATTGGCTGGCTCTGGCTTGACAGGAGGGGAAATCGAGTCGGTGTGGTTTGGTCGATATCGACCAAGATTGGTCTATATCGAGTAGTGTTGCTCGATATTCCTCTGCTCGATTTCTGGTGGGCTCAGCTCGATATGGTTTGTTCGATATCGACCTGGAGTACTCGATATCGAATTGTTCAGTGGCTTTGTCGATTTCTCCTGGTCGATATTGACCCCATACTTAAGACCTGGCAAGGCATCCGAAAAATGGTTAGTCCATAACGACGTACCTTGGTCCGTGTCGAGTGGATTCTCTGCTTCTTCTTTCAGGATGGTCATGATCTTCTCCACCTGAGCTTCATATATCCCTCTTTTCCAGCTCTTCAGGAGTCATAATTATTACCTTAGGCTCCCCGCAAGTAATGTAACCAGCTGATATGGAGTTTACCTCTTCCATGGGACCTGTGTGCCTTCCAATTTTATTAAAAGAATACTCAATTACCTCATCGCTGATTTTGAAAGTGAGTACTCCCTTCCTTACGCTTATGTTGGCATCCACCGTCGCCAAGAAGGGCCTTCCTAGATTAATTGGACAAGCAGGGTCCTCCACCATATCAATAACTAGGAAATCAGCAAGGACGAAGAACTTACCTACTTGCACTGGCACATTATCCACCATGCCTGTTGGGATGACCACCGTGTTGTTTTCCATATAAAGCTTGGCATCTACAGGCTCTAGGGCACCTATCTTAATCTTGGACCATATTGTTAAAGACATTATACTCACACTAGCTCCAAGATCACATAATGCATTAAATTTGTATTGACCAAATCCAATAGTTATAGCAAACTTACCTGGATCTGGCCTTTTCTCAAGTATGTCCATATGAATGCACTCCTCTGTAATCGCAGCCATTGACCACTTCTTGCTTAGAATCTCCTTGCGGAATTTAACGTAGGATGGAATTTCATTGAGAGCTTCTGTGAAAGGTATCGTGACGTTGAGCCTTTGAAGCATCTTGATGAAGCGCTGAAATTTCTTCTCTGCTGGGTCTTTTGGATATTTTATTGGGAAAGGCAGCTTCTTTTTCGGGTTCAGAGCCAGAACAGATGTCGGAGGTGTTGCAGCTTTCTCGACGTCGACTTGATTTTCCTCGACATCGACAAGATTCTTCTCGATATCGACCAGATTCCTCGATGTCGAGTTGTTGTGCTGTGCAGACGAATTGTGGCCAGGTATCTCCTCGACATCGACATCCTTTTCCTCGATATCCAGTTGCCTCTCCTCGACATCAACCAAGGTCTGGTCGATATCAACTTGTTGTTCAGCTCTTTCGTCCTGCTGCTTTTCGACCTCTGGCTCGCGTAGTTGGTGGCCGCTCCTGAGTTTCACAGCAGCGATGTGTCCGGTCTTCCCCTTGGGATTTGGTTATGAAGATCCATGGAGCGAACCTGACTATCTAGGGACGCCTGCTGCTAGCTGGCCAATCTGTGTCTCCATTGATTTCCGCCATATATCAATCTCCCCAAGCCTAGAGTTGACACATTGTATCTAAGTGTAGACTGAGTTGAAGGACTGCTTGGTGTCTGAATGGTTCCTCTGCATTTCCTCTAGAATTTTTTGTAGGTCATCCCTCTTCTGGTCCCTTTCCGGATGTCCTGGAGCTCTGTATGGCGGGGGTTTCCTAGGGGCACCTCGGTTCCATTGTGGTTGTTGAAACCTTTGGTCCCCCATATAGCGGTTGGGACCCCCTGCGTAAGCTACCTCTTCGTGGTGTTCTGCCAGCCTGACTTGCTCTGTGTGTGGGCACTCAATAGTTGTGTGTCGCTGTGATCCGCATTCAATGCAAGGCTGGTTGATAGAAAGATACTTTACTTGCTTGAGGAGCTTCTTATTCTGATCTGTGTAGTATTGCTCCTTGACATCAGGGTCGATCTCTTTAGAAGGCTCGTAGAGAGGCATGGATGGGGACGGCCTGGCGTAGGCATTTTCATCATAGTTGATTGGAGTCTCATACTTGTTGTCGTAGTTGGTCAGCTTGTCGAGGGCAGCCCATGTGTCAGCTGGCGGCATTTTCAGATACTCATAATCAGTATACATGTTGATCCTATCCTTAGCAGCCAAGTCAAGAGAATTGAAGAAGATCTCCTGAACGACGCAAGATTGTTGTCCATGTGTAGGGCAGGATCGCAGTAGATCCTTATATCGTTCCCATACCTTTGCTAGCGGCTCTCTAGGCTGCTGTTTGAAAGATGTAATCTTTAGGCAGAGGAACGCTGTTTTGGCAGGAGGAAAGAATTTGTTGAGAAATTCCTGCTTTACTTGAGCCCATGTAGTGAGGGATCATAGACGGAGACCCTCAAGCCACTTCAATGCCGGACCAGCCAGAGACCAACGGAAAGCCTTCATCAAGATATATTCCAAGGTGGTACCTTCAGCAAGAGTACGACACATATCAGTAAAGTTGGTAATCTGTTGAAGAGGGCATTCATTAAATCTACCATGGAAAGCATTATGTTTAATTTCAATCATGAAATGAGTGCGAATTTCATAGTTATTCTCAGGGATTAGAATAGCCGATTCAGGCACGACGAGAGTCGGGTGCATGTAATCCTCTACAGTGGTAGGGTATTGGGGAAGCTCATCTTCCAATTGCCTCCTTCGTGCAACTTCCTGTGTAGTGCGTGCTCTCTCAGTGCCGAGAGCAGTATCCTTGGTGGCTAGTTCCCTCTGAAGCCTCTCAATCAGTTGTTCTTGTGTTTCTGCGGCCGCCATGGCTCTTTTCAGTTTAGCTTGGATGTGTATAAGGCGTTCCGGATTGTCTAAGGCGTCAAACTCAGGTACTTGACCAGAACGACGCATATACCTACAAAGTACCTCAAAGAAAAAGTGAGATTTAACTACCTAAGGCTCGAATGATTGCTTCCCCGGCAACGACGCCAATTTTGTTGTAGGAGGAAATCAAGTTTAAAATATAGAAATATAAATCAAAACCAGATTTGCGCCCACACAAATAATTACAAGACCTCCTCCTAATGTAGCAGCGAGAAGTCAGGATTGATCCTCGAGGAAGCACGTCAGCGGATCTTAAATAGTTGTAAATCTCACGGACAGAAAAGCAAACAGAAAGACAGAAATAACAAATAAAAGTAGAAAATAAAGCAAAGCAACAGAAACTACTCGATATCGACTAACCTAATCGACACCAGAAACTCAATATCGACAATCAGAAAGTAGAGTCAGACACAGTAACTTGGTCTCGACAAGATTTCATCGATGTCGAGTAAAACTTACTCGATATTGACAAGGAGTTCTCGAAATCGACAAATAGCAGAAACTTAAAATTGCAACTTCTCGCACGCAGAACGCAGATTTTGATGAATTAATTCAATAAACTAAAATACTTCCAAAGCCAGAGTATCAACACCACAACGACAACCATGCAAACTAACACATAAAGGCATAAAAGATCATGCTTTTCATCAAATAAATTTCGTTATTAACAAATAGGAATATAGAGGCTTTCGCATAAACCCTAATTGTTACTAACCATTTTCACATAATTAACCCAAGTTGCATTAAGATCACTTTCCCTTCAATAACACAAACAAGGATCACCTTCAACTTTCGCAAAAGAATCATGCTCGCAGGGATAGAAGACGAATTGCATAAAAAGATTGTACCTTTACCGCATCACCTCACATGGCTACCGTCGGGCTCACCCCGACCCTAGAAGTGGGTTGACTACTCTCTCTTCATCATCAAGAAACTCATCAAATAACAAAAGGAACTAACTTGCATTAAATAAACCAAAGAAAACTTACAACCAATCGAAGCCAAATCCGCTTTTTCCTTTCCAACTTCTCTTGCCACAAGCTCTCTCCTCTACTCTCTGTATGTAACTAATTGTGTGTGAAATTGAATGCTTAGAAATCAGCCCCTAAGGCCTTATTTATAGGCTTCCAATCCTTACTAATCAAGGTAAGAAAGTCTATCTATATCTACTTACTTAAAGATAAATCATGGAAATAAATAAAACTAGGATTATATCTAATGTGGATAAAATATCTTCTCCTTTGACTTGATAGCACTTGATAGGTGTGGATAGAATTTCATCTCGAAAATATCACCATTGGCTTCGGGATTGAAACTTAATAAGAAATTCGGACTGCTCGACGTCGGCTCCCGGGATTTACTCGATATCGACTACGATATCAAGTAGCACTTTATCGTCTTGTTCTCAGCAACTCGACGTTGGCCAACAGGATGCATGCCGGTTTGATCTTTCCTCGACATCGAGGAATTTCCTCGATATCGACTAACTTCTGCTCGGTTTCAGCTCAGCTTCGTCGATCTCTGCTCCAAGATATGAAAATCAACTAAGTCTTTTACTCGATATCTAGTTGATTCGTCGATATCGAGAAAGTTGTTCTCGTTATTTCCTAGCCTTGCTCGATTCTGGTCACTCCTTGCTGGAAATCGACTTAGATGTACTCGATATCGAAAAAGTGTAGTCGATATCGACCAGAGTGTTTTCGAGCAGATTTCTTTGTTTCCAGCTCGATTTGCCCTGGTTCTGCTGCTCCTTGACCTTGGACTTCTGTAGTTGACTTTTTGAGCTTTTCTTCTTTTCTCAGAACTGCTGTAAATTGCCTCGAATTCTGTGAATTTAAACAGAAACTTGTGTAGATTCCATAATTTGGCAAATAAGCATAAACTACATAGATTTTGTACCATTCTAGCCCAAATGCATGAAATGTATGCAGAAAAAGATATAAAAGTAACCATAAAACATGGCGAATTAGGCTCACAACACCCATAAAAAATAGCATCAACTTGTTCATTGTTTCAATCTTATTGATTCTCTTTTGCAGCTCACAAGTGCAATGAGAGACTCCTCCACATAAACAAACAGGTATGATTTTCAGAATCTGTAACTGATCCCAAACTTCCTTGAGCTTGTTGAAATAATCTGCAACAAACAACCCTTCATGCATGATAGTGCTTAATTTCTTTTTCAATTGATAAATTGGAGGGCCATTGGATTGTCCATACCTCTCTATCCATTCTATCAAGAAGATTTATCAGCACATGAAGATATTTAGCCTTTTAAGATAAATGTTCCTTTTATTAAAGTTTTATCCTTAGATATTATATAGAGATTTCTTTCCTTGATTAAAAAGGATTGAAAGCCTATTAATAAAGCCTTAGGGGCTGATTTCTATGCATTCAATTCAAGACACAATTAGTTACATAGAGGTAGAGAGAGAGAGAGAGTGGTCGAGAAGAGTTAAGGAGCGAGAGCAAGTTGGCTTCAATCGGTTGTAAAACTCTGTTTGGTTTAAATGCAAGTAGTTTATTTTCCATTAATAATGTATGAGATTGCAATGAAGCGCGAGTAGTCCACCCACTTCTAGGGTCGGGGCGAGCCCAACAATAGCCATGCGTGTTTGAGGTAAAAGTCTGACTTTTATCATATTTTGAGCATCTACTACTTGTTATGTCTTTATTACCCATCTAATGGAGGTCCATGCTAACAACTTGGATTGTAAACATAAAATCGGTAGACACAATTAGGATTTCTTGAAAGAGTTGTCTAATTGTTGGAAAAGGCGAAAGCTTGGTCCTTCGATGCAAGTTACATGATTATCTGTTTTATTCTTGCCTTATGCATGCTTGGTTATTTTTGTTGCAAACCCTGATCTTGGAAGTTATCTTTTATATAGTTTACTTCGAATCCCACAAGATTTGTTCTTTGTTTATTTCGTTTTCAAAGTTTCTGTTTTTCCTCGATATCGACTAACTATGGTCGATATCGAGTACTGATATTCGATCCTAGATCGCCGTAGCTTCTTGTGTGCAGGTACTCGACCAAGACTTCCTCGACGTCGACAAGGTTTACTCGATATCGAGTAACCTCTGCTCGATATCGACCAAAAAACATAGCCTGCTACCTACTTCGTTCGACTTGCCCGATCTTCTGTCGACTAACCCTAGTCGAGATCGAGCATCTGTGGTCGACCTCTGCTGTGAGATTCCACCGCTGCCTAGGATCCGCTGACACGCTTCCTTGTGGATCGATCCTGACTTCCCACTACTGCATCAGGAGGAGGTCTTGTAATCATTTGCATGGGCATAATCCAGTTTGATTTATTTTATTATATTTTGAACTCAATTTCCTCCTTACAACAAATTGGCGCCATTGTCGGAGAAGCAATCATTCACGCCTTAGGTAGTTAAATCTCACGTCTACTTTGAGTTACTTTACAGGTGTATGCGCTATTCTGGTCAACCACCTGAGTTTGACGGCTTAGACGAACCGGAACACCTTTTACACGTCCACGCTAAACTAAAAAAAGTCATGGCGGCCGCAAAAACACAAGAACCGCTGATTGAGAGGCTTAGGAGGGAAATAGCCACCAAAGATACTGCTTTCACCACTGAAAGAGCAGCCAGGGAACAGAAAGCTGAGCGTGCGAGGCAAGCAGAAGCTGAGCTTGCCCTGTATCCTTCCACTGCAGAGGATTATATGCACCCGATGCTCATCGTGCCTGAATCGGCTATTCTAATCCCTGAGAATAACTATGAAATTCGCACTCCCTTCCTGATTGAAATTAAACATAATGTTTTTCATCGTAGATTTAATGAATGCCCTCTTCAACACATTACCAACTTTACTGACATGTGTCGTACTCTTGCTGAAGGTACCACCCTGGAGTACATCTTGATGAAGGCTTTTCGTTAGTCTCTGGCTGGTCTTGCATTGAAGTGGCTAGAAGGACTGAAACCACGATCCCTCACGACATGGGCTTAAGTAAAGCAGGAATTTCTCAATAAATTCTTTCCTCCTGCCAAGACATCGCTCCTTCGCCAAAAGATTACATCTTTCAAACAGCAGCCTAGAGAGCCGCTAGCAAATGCATGGGAACGCTATAAAGATTTACTGCGATCCTACCCTACACATGGACAACAACCTTGCGTCGTTCAGGAGATCTTCTTCAATTTTCTTGACTTGGCTGCTAAGGATAGGATCAACACATATACTCATTATGAGTATCTAACAATGCCACCAGTCGACGCATGGGCTGCCCTCGACAAGCTGACCAACTATGACAACAAGTATGGGACTCCAATCAACTATGAGGAGAACTCCTATGCCAGGCCAGCACCATCCATGCCTCTCTAGGAGCCGTCCAAGGAGAATGATCCAGATGTCAGGGAACAGTACTACAGAGACCAGAATCGCAAGCTCCTCAAACAAGTCAAGTATCTCTCTGTCAACCAGCCTTGCATCGAATGCGGATCACAGCGGCACACCACTACCGAGTGCCCACACACAGAGCAAGTCAGGATGGCAGAGACCCAAGAAGAGGTAGCCTACGCAGGGGGTCCCAATCGCTATATGAGAGATCAAAGGTTCTATCAACCACAATGGACCCAAGGTCCTCCTAGGAACCCCCCGCCATACAGAGTTCCAGGATATCCAGAAAGGGATCAAAGGAAGGACGATCTACAACTTATCCTTGAGGAGATGCGCCGAAATCAAGGCACCATTAACAATCAGTTCCAGAACATCAATACAAAATTTGGAGAGTTGGATATCTAGAAGAAGAGCATAGAGACCCAGATGGGTCAATTCGCGGCGCAGATTCCACGACTGACCGGGCAACTACCTGGGCAAACAGAACCAAATCCTAGGGGGAAGACCGGACACATTGCAGCTGTCAAACTCAGGAGCGGGCACCAATTACACGAGCCAGAGGTCGGAAAGCACCAAGACAAAGCAGAGCAACAACTCGACAATGAGCAGTAGCAACTCGATGTCGACCAACCCTCGGTCGATATCGACAAGAATCTACTCGACACAGACCAGAAGCCAAGCTCGGACTCCACTGCACAGCCCAACAACTCGAGATCGACAACTCTTGTCGATATCGAGCAACCCCTGGTCGATGTCGAGGAGAAATTGGCCAATGTCGACGACTCTACAACACCTCTGATGTCTGTTCTGGCTCCGAATAAAAAAAGACACTACCTTTCCCTTCCAAAGCACTAAAAGATCCCACTACAGGTAGGTTCAAACGTTTTGTTAATATGCTGCAAGAACTGAATTTCTCTATTCCTTTTATAGAAGCTCTGCAAGAGATGCCTGCTTATGTCAAATTCCTAAAGGAAATCCTGAGCAACAAGTGATCCATCTTGAAGATCGTCGGCGAATGCAAAGTGCTCCACTTCCCTGAGAAGAGACCTGACCCTGGTAAGTTTTCTGTTACTGTGGGATTTGGACAATATAAATATGAGTCCTTGTGTGATTTAGGAGCAAGTGTGAGCATCATGCCCTTATCAATCTAGCGGAAAGTAAAGATAGGATGCATAGAACCTGTGGATGCCAAGCTATATATGGCAAACAATACAGTAGTCATCCCTACAAGTATGGTTGAGGATGTCCTTGTCCAGGTTGGTAAATTCTTTATTCCAGCTGATTTCCTTATTATATACTGTGATGAAGATCCTAATAGCCCTATTATTCTTGGTAGACCATTCTTAGCTACTGCAGATGCCAAGATTAGTGTCAAACAGCGATTGCTCACCTTCACAATAGGGGATGAGGTTTTAGATTTCTCTTTTGGCCCTGCAAAAGAGGAAATTTCATGGCTGGAGGTGAAGAGCATCAGCAACCATGGGATCAAGCAAACAACGGAGAAAGACACTAGAACTCTACTCGATATCGACAAGACCTCCTCGATATCGACCAAGCCTTTACTCGATGTCGACCAGTCTTCTTCGACATTGACTTCTCCTTATGAGCACCAGACTTGCCAAGAGCCTAAGTATGGGGTCCCTGTACTCGATATCGATCAGTCTTGCTCGACATTGCCTAACCCTAAGCTCGAAGATTTCTGTTTTGGGCCCGAAAAGGTAAGTTCAGGTATGAGTTCTACTCTTTCTCAGTCCATTAAGAAATTTATAAATAATTTAAGGGGAGGTAAGACCCCGTGGTGAGAGAATCTGCGGAAACTGAGAGCTGGAAAGAGAAAGAAGGGGGAAAAGGAAGATTATGCAAGCAACCACCTGTCAGCTGAGCTTGCATATTACAATCAGGACCTAGATGATCCAGGAGAAGGGCCAAGCACAAGCGGGCCCCACATTAATGGTCCTTGAGCACAAAGAAGAAGTCGGCCTAGTGACTCTAAAATCTAGAGCATGTATATAAAACTTTTTGAATTTTGGGACTTTAGAACTTTTTGATTTGGTATTTTGTTTTTGGTTTTTTAGGTTAGAATACTTCTTGTGGAAAGTCTTGTCTTTGTGTGCAATCTAACACTTTTAGGTCGGCAAGCATAAAAGGATCGCAAAAGGTGGAATAAGAAGTCCCTGAAGAACAGTCGAAATCGACTAGGCCAGTCGAGAACGACTAAGAGGAGCAGGCCACAGTTACTCGATATCGAGTAGGCCAACTCGATATCGACCAAGTCCAGAATCTCCTCGACTTCAGCATTCCACTAGACGCTGACACGTTTCCTCGTGGATCGATCCTGACTTCCACTAGACGCTTTATTTTATTCGTATTTAATTTGCATTCTCGATTTCCTCCTACAACAAATTGGCACCACAGTTACTCGATATCGAGTACAGTACTCGACATCGACCACCACAGTTACTCGACATGCCCTGTATTGCCTTCCTCGACGCATTATTCGGTGAGTTTCTTCCTTTACTCTTGTTTTTATTTGATTTTATACAGTGGGGACACTGTATATTTGAAGTATGGGGTGGGGGAATAGCTAATTATCATTATTATATGTTTAATATTTGTTTTTGGTTTTACATGGTGAATTTTGAGTAAATTTTTATGCATAAGACTAAAACACAAAATTCTATGAGACATCTCCCATTGCTTGTAAATTGTTCAAAGAAATAGTGTCATGGAAGCTTTATTGAACTCAACGATGCAAAATTTGATTCATTAGAGATATAGCATGAAGTTGCCTAGTAAAGGGAAGTCACAATGAAATGCATTATTTCTTGAAAACCATGAAAAGAGGTAAAATTTGATGTTGCTTTTGACATGTTGCATGATAAGAGGATGGAGGACTTTATATTTCCATATAATGCTCATATTGTTTATAATCCTAGCCTTACCTATGCTTATGCATCACAAAAGCCATATATATGCCTTATTTCAGTCATTGCTCCACATTATCTAAATATTGCCATTCTTTACCTTATTTCCTATCCAAGGATTATGTTGAGAATGATGTTACATTATAGAGATTATCATATGGTGTTTGTTTTGTTGTTATTATCATTATTGGAGTTTGGCGGGAAATTGTTTGAAAAATATATGGAAAATTTAATGAGTGAAAGAAAATCCGATCACCTTAGGAGATAAAGGTAGATCGACCCTGCTTGCTGAGATAATAGTTCAACATGATGGGGCACACATGTGAGGAGTCCAAAGCACTAAATATCCGGGGCCATGTTTGCGACTCGCGAGAAGGCAGTGCTGAGGTTAGAGAGATAAAAGCATAATATTGAGAAAAAAAGCATTATAGAAGGTGATGAATCTTATGAGAAGGAATGTGGAAATTCAATTTGGAAATACTCCATTTCCCCGGATTATTAGCACCACATTGCCAAAAAAAAAATTGTCCACCTTTAGCCTTTTACCAATCTACTCCTTATTGAGCTTTAATTAAAATCCTCTTGATTTTGTCACATAAATTGTTTTTGCATAACCCTCCTTTTATGAGTAGATGTTGCTTTTTATTTGCACATGCATGGATTTGTGACACTAGTACCTTTTCGACGATGGTAATTGACTGTAGGGACATATAAGAATGAATCTATGATGTTGAGAGTTTAAATTCTTCCCCTGAATGACCATCCAAGTTATTGCTTGGGGACAAGCAAGCTTAAGTATGGGGTGATTTGATGTCCACTAAAATAGCCATGTTGAAATGCACAGTTTCGCTCCATATTCTATACACTTTGCATATTTCGGGATGGGAATATGTTGAATTTATGTAATATGTGCTTATTTTCAAGAAATGGAGATCTACATAAGTTGTGGTTTAATATTACAGAATTTGGAGCCATTCCGGGACAAAACCAAGAAGCAAAGACAGAAGCTGAGACTTACTCGATATCGAGTACATTTACTCGATATCGACTAAAAAGGTCCGGGCAAAGCACTAATCGAGGAGCAGCAGATCGAGGAACTGATGACGGAAGCAACCCGACTCCAGGACACTACTCGATATCGAGTAGGTTACTCGATATCGACAAAAGCTTGAAGCCACCTCCGGAGTCGAGGAGACAGCGCCTGATCGAGAAGACGAGGACCAAGGGAACTCGAGAACAGTTACTCGATATCGAGTACTTTACTCGATATCGACAAGATCAGAGCACATGTCCGAGCAGATCGAAGACAGGTGACTCGAGCAAGCCAGTGAAGCCAAGTCGACGACACACGGTTACTCGATATCGAGGAGTTTACTCGATATCGAGAAGATCTTTCCTGGGCCGCGTTACGCGGTTGGGCTGTCCGACACGATTTGGGCTTTCATGGGAGCGAAGGAGTCCGAGATCTATCAAGTCTATCAAGATCTATCCATGGAGAAGAAGATTTATCCGCACATGAAGATATTTAGCCTTTTAGATATATTTCCCTTTTAAGATAAATGTTCCTTTTATTAAAGTTTTGTCTTTAGATATTAGATAGAGATTTCTTTCCTTGATTAGCAAGGATTGAAAGCCTATAAATAAAGCCTTAGGGGTTGATTTCTATGCATTCAATTCAAGAAACAATTAGTTAAATAGAGGTAGAGAGAGAGAGAGTGAGTGGCCGGGAAGAGTTAAGGAGCGAGAGCAAGTTGGCTTCGATCGGTTGTAAAGCTCTGTTTGGTTTAAATGCAAGTAGTTTATTTTCCATCAATGATGTCTGAGATTGCAATGAAGCGCGAGTAGTCCACCCACTTCTAGGGACGGGGGGAGCCCAACGATAGCCATGCATGTTTGAGGTAAAAGTCTGACTTTTATCATGTTTTGAGCATCTACCACTTGTTATGTGTTTATTACCCATCTAATGGTGGTCCATGCTAACAACTTGGATTGTAAACATAAAATCGGTAGATACAATTAGGGTTTCTTGAAAGAGTTGTCTAATTGTTGGAAAAGGCGAAAGCTTGGTCATTCGATGCAAGTTACATGATTATCTGTTTTATTCATGCCTTATGCATGCTTGGTTATTGTTTTTGCAAATCCTGATCTTGGAAGTTGTCTTTCATATAGTTTACTTCGAATCCCACAAGATTTGTTCTTTGTTTATTTTGTTTTCAAAGTTTCTGTTTTCCTCGATATCGACTAACTGTGGTCGATATCGAGTACTGATATTCGATCCTAGATCGCCGTAGCTTCTTGTGTGCAGGTACTCGACCAAGACTTCCTCGACGTCGACAAGGTTTACTCGATATCGAGTAACCTCTGCTCGATATCGACCAAAAAACGCAGCCTGCTACTTGCTTCGTTCGACTTGCCCGATATTCTGTCGACTAACCCTAGTCGAGATCGAGCATCTGTAGTCGACCTCTGCCGTGAGATTCCACTGCTGCCTAGGATCCGCTGACACGCTTCCTCGTGGATCGATCCTGACTTCCCACTACTGCATCAGGAGGAGGTCTTGTAATCATTTGCGTGGGCATAATCCGGTTTGATTTATTATATTATATTTTGAACTCGATTTCCTCCTTACAACACTCCCCCTCCTCAACTCTCTGGTACTCCGAGGTAGAACTCCTTGTGAATGCGTGACTTCCTCTCTCGCTCTCTTTCTCTCTCTCTCTCTCTCTCTCTAACCCTCTAGCAGTTTCTTCTATCTATGTTGGATTGTTGTGCTCATATCTGAAACCAGTCATAACACCTGGTGAACTCCCCTCTAACAAGACTATCCCATCACTCCATCCGCACAATCCTCTAAAGCAAACTCCACACTTGTGCTATCCTCTTCTGACCTCTCTGAAGTTTCGCTAAATCTTTTCTGCAATCTGAACAAATCACAAATGCTCAAGGTCTCCTTATCAACAAAAAAAAATAATGAGAGACTTTTTCTTCTGATTCTGTAACCCCTTTCCACTCAAGCATCCTGTAAGCCCTTGCACCAAATCAAGTAAAGCATCATTGCCAATCTCTATCACACCTTCTCTGATTTCTTCCATTTGAGTCATGTACAATGTACTGCATAAATTACCTCTAGCAATCACTATTGACCCTTTCTTGAGTGTCCACTTCCTGCCTCCAAAGATGTTATCATGGCCCTTTTTATCCAATACTTGAAGAGAAATCAAATTCTTCTGCAGATCTAGTATGTGTCGCACATCTGTCAATGTCATCCTAGAACCCATGTTTATCATCAGACAAACATCTCCCATACCAAAAATATCAAGCAAGCTTTCATTCCCTATCTTTGCTTTGCCAAAGCATCCTACTCGGTACGAAGTAAACGCTTTCCTCATTTGATGGACAAATAAAGTCAAAAATGGACAAATAAAGTCTCTTAGTCTAGAAGAAGGAATGTGTGCTCTGGATGTTCTTCTGACAAGCCCAACATGTTCATTATAGTGAATACCAATAGGAGTGCACATTGATATTAATGGCCGCTCTTTATTAATGACATGCTCTTCTCTCTCTCTCACTAGAAGAAAGAAGAATGGATGGAAATATATATATATATATATATATATATATATATATATATATATATATATATATATATATATATTGGATATCATTGTCTAAGCAGTGAGCTGGATTAACCAGAGGTAAAGAAGTAGAACTAAAATCAGGCATGTTATTCACAAATGCATCATTATTTTTGTAAGGAAATTTGTCTTCAAATAACACAACATCCTACTTATAAGGATCTCCTTAGATGACATATCAAATAGTTTATATGCCCTCTATGCAAAGGGATAACTTGTTGAGAACACACATTTTCTAGCTTGAAGTCCAAATTTATCCCTTTTGTTTAGAGGTAATTAATATGGCATAGCATAGACAACCTACAATCCAACTCATCATAATGGTAGAAGCTTATCAAACATGATCTCATAAGGAGTCTTCTAATTCAAAAATGAAGATGGCAATTTGTTAAAAATACGGGTTACTACTAAAGCACAATCTCCCCAAACAAAATCAAATAAAAGCTTAAGTGCTCAAGCTATTTTTATTAGGTGTCTGTGTTTCTTTTCCACTCTCCCATTTTAATGGGGTGTGTAAGGTGCACTCTTTTGATGGATTATACATTTTGCACACACTAAAAACCTGAACACAAGCTAATAAAATAAACTTAGAACCATTTTCGCCTCTAAACATTTTAATGGTTTTTTCAATTTGAGAAAAAACATTGAAAATTAATCCATCTAATAAATCAAGAGCTTGAGATTTTCTCAACATAATAAAAGTCCAACCGACTCTACTTTTATCATCAACCACAATTAAAAAAAAGCATCATCAATAATTTTGGTTTTATATGTCCCCATATATGAAGAGGTAACAAATCAAAGCAATTCTCATAGGAAAACGAAGCCTACGAATTTTGGATAGAATACAAGTAACACAAGGAGGTAAACTCTTCGCTTAAAAAAAATCACAGTCAGTGATCTTATTCATAGAGGTATATCCAACCCTAGCATGAAGTATTACATCATTAAGTGTAATAACATTAGACAAAACACATTAATTTATTTAAATAATTGTCTAAGATAAAAGGAATGATGCATTAAAGGCAAAATATAAGAAATGACTTAATCCTGTATATGCAACCTATATAGCCCTTTTCTTTGTGACCCATAACCAATAATCTAGTTAGTTCCCAGGTCCTGAAACCAATAACCAATAACCTTGTTAATTAATATAGTTGCAACATTAGAGTCCTCAACCGGTTTACCTTTAGACATGCAATAAGTTGTGTTGGAAAACATGCACAAACAAGACATTATAAAAAGTAATAGATGATTTCAAATGTAAAGTAATCTCATTTACAATTGCTAGACTACTATTAGGAAACCCTATATGAATAGGTTAGTCAAGCAATTTCTTGTTAACAAGAAAATGACTATAAGTTGTCATATGGTCGGTAGCCCTTGTGTATTGAATCCGATTCTTATCATGCTCAAGGTTTGCATTCAAAGTTATACCATAACCATCAGCATGCAATGCTCGTAGAGGCTATAATATTGGCATAATGTTTCCTTTGCATTGCTTTGAAAACCTCATGGAATATAGCATTCACAAAACCGGGATTTATCTTTGCATCACTATGACTCGTCTCAAGAAAATCCAAAAGATTATCGACCCCACCTTCTATACTTCTTGTTGCACTATTAGCATGACTCATATCCTTAGACTTGTACCACTCTAGAACTCCATGTAGTTTGAAGCATCCATCAATATAGTGTCCCTTCATCCTTTATAGTGAGTGCAATACCTATCTCTCTTGTCTTTTTAAACTCCTTGTTGTGGTGAAAATTGTGCTTAGATGGTGATAATTTTCCTTAGATGTTGATAATGCAGCTCACAAATAGACCTTGCGAGACCTTTCGAGCCAACAACGCGATGAATTAAGTAATAACCCTTTTGTTAACTCTGTGAAATGGATACATGGCCAAGATGTTATTTCTTACTCCTTCAACTAGATTCATCACCAAATCCCATAAAAAACTGCATTACATGCATATTGTCTTGCTGCTGCATCAAGTATCTTTTTAACTAAATCACACCTGTAAAAAGCTAACGCATCACATGTAAACTCAATCGAAAGTATTCAGAAATCTAACTATTTCCTCTTACTATTGTACCAATCTCCCTATTTAATTGAAAGATCAAGGGATCGGCATTTATTTGTCTATATATCTCAGACAGTTCATCCCATGAATGTTTTATAGATTCAAAATTCAAAAAACTCTCCGTAATCATGGTTACCGTATAATTTAAGCAACCAACAACTTACCGTAAAATCTGACCCATGGGTCCCACCAAGTTCTTGAGCAAAGTCCCATCTACAAACCTTAACTTGTTCTTACTCCCTAATGACAACCTAACTGTCCTACTCTCACTAAGAATGTAGTTTCATGCGAATTGGATAGAAATAAATGGTGCCCCTAAGTTATCAAATTTTGATAATGACAACGAGTCATTCGAACTAGCTTGATTATTTGCATCAAATGAGTGACCATTAACATGAAACTTGATGGAATCCGATATTATTTAGCTAGAAACACAACCTCCAACAATCAGAATCTCTCTATAAACAGAACCATAGAGAACGTACGAACAAAACAACAGAGCAAATGTTGAAGAAATAATATTACAAATTGACCTTACATCAGCTGGATCAAGCCTTTTAGCTCTGATACCATGTCAAGCAACCAGAGTTTGACGGGAGAGAACTGAAGATGAAGAAGATGAATGAATTGTATATAGAGAACAGTAGTTTGGAACAGATCGAATATGTTATAATGTGTGTGTTTTTCATTTTCCTATCTACTTACATCCTGGCGCCCATACTTCATATATTAAATAGTGTATTCTTATGCCTATATATTGTCATAAGCATAACCAATATCATCCAAACTTGTAGTATTAAGAATTATTTTTATGATGTTATACATAAATTGGTTGTTGACGAATGTTAAGTAGAAGGCATCTTTACTTGAAATAATAAAAAGTTGTAACTAGGCACAAGATATATGATATATTTAGTGAAAAAGAGTGGCCACACAAATAATAAAAATTGTAACTTGAAATAATAAAAGTTGTAAATAGGCTGCATTTTATGAATTATTATTTTTTCACTAGGTTTTTATACACTCATTGACATGTCCAAGTGCATCGATCTTATCATTTCTTGAAAATGATTTTAGGGGAAGGGCTACTCCTCACGGGTTTGATTCCTATGTAGTCCATCTTGACAGTTCATGCGAGTTGTTGCTCACCTTTTTGTTGGGGATATCAGTTATATATCAGTTATTTGGTTTTGTATTTTGTTATGTTAAGTAGATTGGGTTGAGTCTGATTTCGTAATATAAAAATAGTTGGGCCGTGCCTGAACAAAGAAGTTGTTCGGTTTTCATATCAGAAACATCTCACTTTCCATTTTCCCACTCTTTCTTCTTGTTCAAACTTGTGCATTTCAGTTAGCACTTTCACAGATTGATTACTCTTTCTTCCCCAAAATCAACATGGTATCAGAGCATGAAACGTCGATCTAGCTTTGTTTGTGCGAGTTTGTTGTCTTTTCTTACCAAATCTGAGTTTTTTTTTTAAATCTCGATTTGTTGCGGTTATTTTCGTTCCTTAATAACGATCAGCGAGCAGGTGAGAATTGAAACTTCTGATCCTCTGTATCTTCCTCCTGGTGATCATCCAAGGATGATCCTAGTCACGCCTTTGAATGAAGAAATTATAGTGAATGGAAGTGATTGATGAAGATCGCAATTTCTGCGAAGAACAAATCCGGGTTTATCACTGGATCTCTGGCCAGACCACACGCGGAAGGATGGAGACAGAGAACTTGGGATCATGCGAATGACATGGTGATCTCTTGGATCATCAATTGTCTATGTGTTGAGATTAGGAGAAGTGTCATTTACACCGACATTGCTCAAAGTATGTGGAATGAGCTTGGATCGCGGTACAGCAAAGTAGGAGGAACTCAACTCTATGCAATTCAGAATAAGATCAGTAAGCTTCTGATCCTCTGTATCTTCCTCCTGGTGATCATCCAGGGATGATCCTAGTCACGCCTTTGAATGACGAAATTATAGTGAATGAAAGTGATCGATGAAGATCGCAATTTCTAAGAAGAACAAATCCGGGTTTATCACTAGATCTCTGGCCAGACCACACGCGGAAGGATGGAGACAGAGAGCTTGGGATCGTGCGAATGACATGGTGATCTCTTGGATCATCAATTGTCTATGTGTTGAGATTAGGAGAAGTGTCATTTACACCGACATTGCTCAAAGTATGTGGAATGAGCTTGGATCGCGGTACAGCAAAGTAGGAGGAACTCAACTCTATGCATTTCAGAATAAGATCAGTAAGCTAGAGCAAGGTACGAAGTCTTTGGCTGCTTATTTCATTGAGATGAAAAGTTTATGGGATCCATTGGATGATTTTCAACAATTTCCAAATTGCACTTTCGCAGCGGTTAACGATTTGCTGAAGCTAGAGTAGGATGAGCGTATTGTCCAGTTGCTTATGGGATTGAATGAGACTTTTACAATAACAAGAGGTACGATTTTGATAATGCATCCATTGCCTGACATCAATATGGTATACTCTATACTTTCAAAGGACGAAAGACAGAGAGACACAAAGTCGATTTCCAGCACCTTCACTGTTGATGGCGCTTCTAGGTTGGCAAAGAGTCAATCTGCAAATCAGAGTGTTGTGTAATCCAATTCTAGAAGCACAAACTCTGATAGAAAGCCTCTATTCTGCACAAATTGCCGCAAAACTAACCACAATGTGGATAGATGCTTCTATTTGATTGGTTTTCCACAAGGTTATGCTAACAAAGGGAAAACAAAGAAGCCAAGAAATGATAGCAAGGTTGCAGCAACAGCTTTTGGTTCATCAAGCACTGATTTCTCGCCTAATCAATTGGCACAACTGATGAGTTTGATGAAAGCAACAAGTATGGTGACACTAGGAAAAGAACCGACTCCTGATGACTTCCTTGGCTTCTCAGGTACATCACTTTCACAACATTTTTTTGATAGTAATATCTGGATCATAGATAGTGGAGCTAGTGGCCACATGCGTTGTGAAAAATCATTATACAGGTCCAGTTACACTTTGTCTAAACCTTTCACCATATCTCTACCTACTGGTGAGCGCACTGTGGTGACCACAGTAGGGACAGTTGAGATTGTGAAAGGATTGATATTGCACAATGTTCTATTTGTGAATGACTTCAAGTGCAATTTATTATCAGTAGGGAGGCTTATTCATGAATTGGGATGCTCGGTGTTGTTTTCTCCCATGGGATGCTTCTTGCAGGTTCCTACTATGAAGATCCCAATGAAGACTTGTGACCTGGTTAAGGATTTATTTTTGCTGAAATCTGTTGTGCACAATCAACAAGAGAGAGAGAGAGAGAGAGAGAGAGAGGTGGTGAATTCTTCACATATTATTGCTTCAGTTGTTGATGTTCAGATGTGGCATAAACGGTTATGCCACCTTCCTTTTTACAGATTCTGAACTTTGCCTTTTGTGGAACCTAATGTTGCTAATAGAGCTGGTTCTCAGCCTTGTGATAATTTTGCTAAAGCAAGACACGCTAGAGCACCCTTTCCTTTAAGCAGTATTAAAACTTCGGATTGCTTTGAATTGTTGCATGTGGATTTGTGGGGACCATACCACACCCCTACACATGATGGTTTTCGGTTCTTTTTTACTATTGTTGACGATTACACAAGGAGTACTTGGGTCCAGTTGCTCTCTGTGAAGAGCACTGCTTTTGTTTCTATAAGGCATTTCATTGCTTTTGTTGAATAACAATCCAAAAAGCAAGTGAGGGGCATTAGAACTGATAATGCATTGGAATTAGGATCAAGTAAAGAGGCTACAGAGTTTCTATTAAGCAAAGGGATTCTCCATCAGACTTCTTGTGTTGCAACTCCCCAACAAAATGGGGTTGTCAAAAGGAAACATCGCCATTTGTTAGAGGTAGCTAGAGCTTTGATGTTTGAATCAAAGTTACCTCTCAAGTTTTGGGGAGAAAGTGTCTTGACTGCAGCTTATTTGATTAATCGTTTTCCTAGCAAACTGTTACATTTCAAGTCCCGTTATGAGTGCTTATATGGTAAAGCTCCCGATTATCAACATCTTCGATGTTTCGGTTGCCTCTGGTTTGCCACTACCTTGAAACATGGTAGAGATAAGTTAGCTGCAAGGGTTGTTGCTTGTGTATTTTTGGGATATCCGACAGGCAAGAAGGCTTATAAATTTTTTAATTTAGATTACAAGACAATCCTATATTCTCGGGACGTTGTCTTTCAAGAAGGAGTGTTGCCTTTTACACAGAGCTCTCTTTTCAATTCATATTCGTCCTCTGCATTTTCATACGTACCCCGAGCACTTGCTTGTTTCAGTTTGTGATGATTCTTCTGAAGTTTCTTTGAGCACGTCTCTAGCGTCTGTCTTGCATTCTCCCACTCCTCCTATTCCACGTCGGTCGCAGAGGATTGCACATCATTCTGCTTATCTCCAGGATTATGTTTGCAATGTAGCTTACTCAGCTAAAATTCATTGTTGTCATACTCTAACATCGACTCTTTCTTTCCCGAGTGGTTTTGTGCCCTCAGATGTCCTTCTTGGTTCAGGGTCGGTTACTTATCAAGAGGTTTCGCAGTTCCTAGTTTGGCAACAGGCGATGACAACTGAGTTTGAGGCTCTGAATTTGAATCACACCTGGGATGTTGTTGAGTTGCCAAGGAAGAAACGTGTTATTGGATGTCGGTGGGTGTATAAAGTGAAACGAAAGGCTGGCGGAAGTGTTGAGCATTATAAGGCAAGGCTAGTAATGAAAGAGTTCACTCAAAAGGAAGGAATCGACTACTATGAAACCTTCTCTCCGATAGTTAAAATGGCGACTGTCCGATCACTAGTTTTTGTTTCCTTACAACGGAATTGGAAATTGCTTCAGATAGACGTTAATAACGCATTTCTTCATGGGGATATCGATGAAGAGGTTTTTATGAAACCACCACCTGGTTTGAATGTACCTAATCCACGGCATGTATGTCGATTGCAAAAATCCTTGTATGGATTGAAACAAGCGAGTCACCAATGGTATGACAAGCTTTCTACAGCATTGAAGGGGCGTGGTTATCACCAATCTATGAATGATTACTCACTGTTTTACAAGAAATCTCCCGGTTTTTCAGTTTACTTGGCCGTTTATGTCGATGATTTGCTGTTGATTGGGGATGACTTGTCAAAAATTGCATCTCTGAAAGCCTACTTGGATGAGGTTTTTCGAATCAAGGACCTTGGTGAATTACGATATTTCCTGGGAATTGAATTTCTTCCTACCCCTGATGGTCTAATTCTTAGTCATCAAAAATTTATCAAAGAAATCTTCACTGATTTTCCTATTTCAGGAGGCTCAGTTGTCACACCATTAGATACTCATGTTCGATTGTTTCCGGATCAAGGGGATCCTTTACTTGATCCTTCTCATTATCGTCGTTTGGTGAGCAAGCTTAATTTCTTAGTTAATACTCGTCTTGATCTTGCTTTTTGCGTCCAATACCTGAGTCAATTTATGCAAACACCCCGAGTTCCTCATATGGATGATGCACTACATGTGCCACGATATCTTCACGGGACGATTTCCAAAGGGCTATTGTTACAGTCTTCTTCCAATCCGAAGCTTGTTGCATATTGTGATGCCGACTGGGCTAGTTGCCCGATTTCGCGTCGATCTGTGAGCGGCTTTGAGATTTTATTCAGGGATAATCTAGTGTCCTGGAAGTCCAAAAAGCAGCAAAATGTTGCTCTCTCCTCTGCTGAAGCGGAGTATATATAGGTCGATGCGCTGAGTGTGTTCCGAGCTGGCCTGGTTTAGTTGACTCCTTGCCAAGTTTGATATTGCAGGCATTACCCCAATTCCCCTCAAGAGTGATAATCAGGCTGCGATCTACATTGCCCGTAACCCGATGGCTTGATTTCTCTCTCGTTCACTCCCACGTCTTCCCAGCTGGCTGACTTTCTCACAAAGGGGGTTACTGGTTTGCAGGTTCGATATGTTTTGCCCAAGATAGGACTGGTTTCCATACCCATTCCATCTTGAAGGGGGTGTTGGGGATATCAGTTATTTGGTTTTGTATCTTGTTATGTTAAGTAGATTGGGCAGAGTCTGATTTTGTAATATAAAAATAGTTGGGTCGTGCCTGAACAAAGCAGTTGTTCAGTTTTCATATCAAAAACATCTCACTTTCCATTTTCCCTCTCTTTCTTCTTATTCAAACTTGTGCATTTCAGTTCGCACTTTCGCAGATCGATTACTCTTTCTTCCACAAAATCAACACTTTTTCCTTGCCAAAAAAAAAAATTGATAAATCTTTTACTGAGTTCCGGTCCGATATCCATTCAAACAAACATCTGACCCGTTCCGGACGTGAGGTCCTTTATTTTGGACTTGTATTATCATGACTTACGTAACATTTTGGTCATCACGGTAGATGACGACCCACGAACTAATAACTATGAAATTAATGATTAAATCAATCTAATTACAATCAATTAATAATATCATATCTTTCCTAATATTGACCCAATAAACGCTCCTTAAAACCGTCTACTTTGTGTATGTAGTTAGAAGCTTCCTCCTCGATCATATCCCACTTCAATTAGTTCTATATAAGTAGTCAGAGTGCACACATATTTTAACTCACAGATAGCTAATACGTACGTCCGTTCAGGTGTACGTGCGTCGTTCAATTCAAGCCCAACCATCTCTAATTTTCCCTCGGGCGATCGATCTCAAGTCTCGACCATGTCGAAGAAGGTATGTACGCGTATATATGCATCTCCCCGATCGATTTTCTCCCCTTCCCTAGTTGCTTCTTCAAGATCTTCCAATACGTACACTTGTATACATTCTTAATTTATATATATACTGATCAAAACTTGTGTTTAATTTGAAAACCTAATTACCACGTACAGCAAACGGTAGTCAAAGTCGACATAAACTGCGATACTTGCCAACAGGAAATCATTTCATCAATTGGTAAAATCAAAGGTATGTACCCATATGCATCCTCTCCTCAACTATATATTTCACCTTGATTATTTCAATTCATTTTTTAGGTTTAGTTAGACCACAAATTAAGTTTAGAATTCTAATTTTAAAGGTAACTAGAAAAATTCTTAATTATAAACTTCCCAAGTTACTCTGAAGGTAGTTTCAGTATCGGGAGCAATGGCATGTGGCCAATTTTTAACAACAATTGGTAATCTGTCATTATCATTATCAATTAAAAGAGTTATTTTCCAAACCTAATCCGATGATGGAGCTAGCTGTTTTTTGCAATATTATTATCCCAAAATTAGAAATTAATCAAAATAAAAACAGATTAATGGTGGTGTACGTAAATGTAGGGGTGCAGAGCGTGAATGTGGACCTGGAAAAGAAGACTGTAACCGTGGTGGGGAAGGTGGAGCCGACTCCCATATTCAAAGCCCTGAAGAAGATCAAGAGGAACCCTGAAATTCTAACAGTGGGAAAGCCAAAGCCAAAGTGCCCTTACTGCAAGTACTTCATCTGTTCCTGCGGTATCGCCCGCTTCCCGGCCTCTGCCCCGACGGAGATCGCCCCTGCACCCCCAGGCTGGTGTGTGCCGCCTCCCTGTACTGAAGACTCCTGCCCCCCGGCGCCCTGCACTCCGGCCTGGTGCGGTCCCAAGACTTACAATCCCAACTACGCGTGCCCCCCTCCGGCTTGCACGCCCTGCACGCCTTGCGTCCCGGAGCCCAACTGGTGCCAACTGCCGCCCACGCCATATCCCTATTACATGCCGCAACATTGTGACCTCGTCGCTGTCAACTACCCTCCTCCCTGCAGCGATGGGTCTGGACAATGCACAATAAGTTAAGTTCAATTCATGTGTATATATAAATATATATTTTTAAAAAATTAAAATATGGAAGATGAATGAAATCCCTTTTGATGTTTCCCCCGTGCGTCGAATTGAAGGGTAATTAAATCCCATGATTCCGTGGAAAAGGGAAATGTATAAATTGTTTATCAGTACCAACAAATTAAAGAGATTAGTTTTCCTGCCTCAATCTTGTGACTACTAGAACATTATAAACATATATATATATATATATATATATATATATATATATATATATATATATATATATATGTGTGTGTGTGGAGTGGTTCCCTTGTGCACAAGGGGTGTACCTTGTGCACAAGAACGGGTGGTCTAGATTAAAAGTAGTTTTTTCCTTTTTTATTAATTAATATGTGGGGCCCGCGCCTAAGTAGAACCTACCCTCCCATGTATGCTGCGTGTGATGCAATACAAGGAGAAAGAAGAAATTTGGTTTCATCTTGTAGGACCCGCGTTTTAGTTTAAATTTTTTTAATAGTTTTTTTTAAAAAATTTACACGTTAGTTTCATCTTGTATATAGATCACCACAATACCAACCTCAATTATGCCAATAAATACATCCATTTTACCGAATAATTGCTTCCACATAACTGAATAATATACCGTCTCCATACATTAACCAAACGTGATAAATAATTGCATAGCCGTTGCGAACAAGTAAATTTTTATAATTATTTGGTTGAATCGGTCGATTTAACGCGTATATTGAACGATAATTGAGAGATTATTCAATGAAATTATTATTTTTACGAGTTACACAGAAGCATTGAATAATTGCATAATCATTGTGAATAAGTAAATTTTAGAATTATTATTCGGTTGAATCGGTTGATTTAAGGCGTACATTGAACGATAATTGACAAATTATTCAGTATAGTTCTTATTTTTATGAGGTACACAAACGCGATGAATAATTGAATAACCATTGTGAAAGTAAATTTTTAGAATTATTCTGTTGAACCGGTCGATTTAACGCGAATATTAAACGATAATTGGGAGATTACTTTGTCAAATTCTTATTTTTGCTAGGTACAAAAACTTCGCCATCAAACCCACAAAAACTACATTTCAGATTACAAAATGAACAATTACCCATTCCAAATTAACCAAAAACTTAAAATGGACACTTTGTACTGAATAATATTTCGCATTTCAATTAATAATATTTGGGATAGTTCCTAAACCCCATTTCATATCTAGAACGCTTGTGATAGGTTCCTAAAAATCCCCTATTTCAAATCTAAGAATGCATATCAATTGTGAAAAATCATTTCAAATGGTTAGCATACAAAAAGTAGAGAAAGAAATCAAATGAGAAAAGAGACGGAATAAGTACAGAGCTATAGACAGCTATATTCAATTAACTATATCCAATTTACTGGGTAATTCCGAATCAAATAAAATTAATCGCCATTGACACATAAATCAACACCAAATCTACCATGATTTACAATTGCATCTGAAATCAATTACCGGTATTCAACCAGCGTCGACAACTTCGAATAATCCAGAAAAAGGCCTATTGTCAACATTCGCACACGCCTCACCTTCTTCTCCATCTGAATCTGGCCGGAACCCATCACCTCTTCGCTGGCCTTCGTCTCTCGCCGCCGCCGACCGTATCGACGCTCCACTCTCCCATTCGCACGCGAATCGCCTCGATCTGCCCCACCATTCCAGTCGCCGGCCTCCGAATCGCACCCCCGCCATCGCCGATGATCGAAAACTACCCCACACGATCGATGCGCAGTGCCGCTCTTTCCCTTATCGCCCTAGCGTCGCCGCTTTGCCTTCATCGTTCCTCATGTACAAGAAAACGAGGGATTATGTTTTTATTTCCCAGCAAATCTCCCCCAATTCCCCTCCATCACACGCGCCCATGAATATATTCAACGAGAGTAGGTCCGGATTTGTGTGTTAATGCACGGGCCCCACCTTTTTTATATTAAAAACAAAAGAAAAAAAGTCTTTTAATCTCATCCATCCACTTACCCCAAATCAATGGCCCAAAAACATGCACAAAGTACATCCTAAGGGGTGTGCATTTTATACCCAATCTCTCTCTATATATATATATTCCATTTTTGCATTATTTGTGTATATATTGTTGTCATTCATGAAAAAATAAATTAATAAAATTGGCAAAACAAAAAAAAAATTGATCATATATTTGTCTATGATTTTGTGTGCATGAATGATATTTAGTTTTTAAAGCAAAGATTTTATGGTTGCAATCATTCATATATATAATGTATATGGCAAAGGTTCATATATATTCTTAATTTCCTAAAATCAGCTACGCTTCCTATGAATATTGATAGAGCCAAATTAATTCCATAAGGTATCTAGGGGCATAATCGTCCTTACAAGGTAAACTCTAATCCACATTATATATTGGATGGAACTACTAGGGTTAAGGAGGCTTCTCAATCAGCCAACACACTCTCTGACTTCAGCGTCGGAGGCTTCTCCGGGGGAGCTAGCCTCGCCTCTTCTTCTCCTTTTGATTTGTGCAGGAAGATCGATCGTCGGAGAAGGATCGATGCAGATTTGATGTATTAAATTTGGCGCCGTCCGTGGAGATTTCGATCGAAAAGCCATATGATTGAAACTCCCAATCAACAAAGTGATAAGAGATTGATGATTCCAGAGCGAGAGTTCAACCGAAGGATGTCCGGGGTGTCGATCAAGATCAGATCTTGATCCCGAATCTCCCCCCTCCTATGGTTACACCGGTTGATCGCGCATCGGTTCAGATTTGGAGGGATCCCGAATCTTCCCCCTCCTATGGTTACACCGGTTGATCGAGCCTCCATCAGCCGCCGATTCCGGCCTCCTCGATCTCCCTCTGTGCAACTCCGACGGGATCTGGATGGGGCTTGCATCACAGCCTCCGATTTTGGCCTCCTCGATCTCTCTTTGTGCGACTCCGACGGGATCTGGATGGGGCTTGCATCACAGCCTCCGATTTCGGCCTCCGCCATATCTCTCTCTGCGCGACTCCGACGGGATTTGGTTCCTGTACTCAGCCCGACGCCGCCCCACTTGTTGCTGCTGCCGGTGCTCGACTTCAGTCCCCTCCCGGAGACACATGACAACGGCAGGGACCCCTCGTCAGGTTCAATTCGTCGCCGAGGATCCCGCGTTGAAGTCTTGAGTCGCCGCCGCTCCTATGTACAAACCCGATGAGAAGCGTAGAAGACGTTACTTTATTTTGTAATTAGTCCGAGGCGTTACTTTGTAAATTGGGGCAAATTACAAGATCAGCCCAAAGTTCTTGGAAATTGCAGCTCAGCCCACACATTTGAGTTAATTGCGGAAAAAGGCAACTTCTATAAGGCAAGACTTTTCACTTGGAAGTGCAACACATCATACCCGGCCGGTTCAGCATATGAGATAAGTTCTCTATGTCCTATTTTGATAAAAAGTTTACTCTTTAGCTAATCATATTGCATGGCTAATTGCATCTTGACTTCTAGCTTTAATCAGTTGCATATAATTTCTTGAAATCCTTATATGCGCATCTATATATTTAGAACAACATTCTATTAAAGCCATAAAAAACAATTATAGAACCGCCACTCATGGCCAACGAATCACCACTCATGGCCAACGAATCGCCACTCATGGCCAACGAAACGCCACTCATGGCCAACGAATCGCCACTCATGGCCAAAGATCGCCACTCATGGCCAACGAAAACGCCACTTAAGGCCAACAGAAAGCCGATTTCAGGCCACGAAAACGCCACTTAAGGCCAACAGAAAGCCGATTTCAGGCCACGAGAACGTCACTTAAGGCCAAAAGATCGCCAATTTCAGGCCAATAGAGCGCCACTCAAGGCCAAAGAATCGTCACTTAAGACCACCTAAAGCCAATTCTGGGCCGGCAAAAGTCAAAATCAAGCAATATATAAGCATGTCATTGAAAGACGAAATGCTCAACCCCAATGAAAGTCGTCGAATTGTCAATCATAAATAAAAGCAAAAATTTCATCAACTAACATTATCTCTCATTATTGGCGGAAAATTCGTCTAATTATTTTGAGCAGTAAATTTCAGTGGATCAGTTAATAACACATCAGCTGCATTATATCGTGTTATTAGGTTGAGAATGCTAAAGCTTGCAGGATACAACGAAGACAAGGGGCAAGTATTACTCAAATTATTCGTCTTCTCTCATCACTAGATCGTGATAAGGGAACCCGAGGGGCAATTGATAGAGCCAAATTAATTCCATAAGGTATCTAGGGGCATAATCGTCCTTACAAGGTAAACCCTAATCCACATTATATATTAGATGGAACTACTAGGGTTAAGGAGGCTTATCAATCTGCCAACACACTCTCTGACTTGAGCGTCGGAGGCTTCTCCGGGGGAGCTAGCCCCGCCTCTTCTTCTCCTTCTGATTTGTGCAGGAAGATCGATCGTCGGAGAAGGATCAAAGCAGATTTGATGTATTACAAATATGTTATTTTGAAATTTTTTAGACACCACGTACGTATAACGGGACGGATGATACATTGATCGATCAACTACCCTGTTGGAAGTACGTATAATTAATTACGAATTTCCGTTTATCAAGTGATATATATATATATATATATATATATATATATATATATATATATATATATATATATATATATATATATATATATATATATATATATATATATATATATATATATATATACTCCGTATTAAAAGGTTCTCCAAAATCGTTGTCTGGGCAGATAGGATGGATCCACTCCAATTAATATAAGCTGAATTTATAATTATCGTTCAAGATTTTCAAACATACTTAGTTAGATTTATGACCATTCTTAATTATTAAAAGTTTACGTAGCTTGTTGGACAAGGATCATTTTGCAATTCATAAAAATCAATCACAATCTAAGATATAATTTAATAACGTACGTAGACTTTGTAATTTACATGTCAACAATCTATATATAGTCCCTTGGTTCAGTTGTGCTCTATTGTTTTATTAATTAGTTGTGCCAATTATTATTTGATTTTTAATAATACAGTCTATGTCGATAATAATCATTTTCTGGAGTTGATTGTTATTATTAAAAGTAAACGTTTACCGACTGTTATTATTTTGACAAGTATGTAATAGTTAATTATCATTCTTATTATTATATTAATTATTCTTTTTATAGTTATTGCTGGTATGAACTGATCGATCTCTCGCTTGCTAATGAATTGATTAAGAGGGAAAATCTATTTTAGATCGAGCCCGTTGTTTCCTTAATTCACCGATGGATTGATCAACGTATTTACGTGAAAAAACTGTTGTTGCGATGGAATTAGCTCGGGCTATGTTTTGATTTCGATATTATAGAGTTTTAAATCAAATAAATATAAAATTTTAATTTAATTTGCTTTTGAAATCAAAACTTTTCAATAGATAATCACTAAGAATTTTCAGAGATTTTAATTTTCTATTCATAAGTTTTCATCAACTACCTTAACCGCTAGATTTATCACATTATACTAACTTAATTAACATATATTTAACAAAAATAATTAATCAATTTCAGGAATCAATTTCAGCTGCCTCAACTATATTTTTTTTTCCAAACATATAGCCCAATTAAGTACAAGTACTAGCCCACATGCTATTGATGATATTGAAGAAGAACAGCCCAAGGTAGGGGCGGGCAAACACAATTAATTAGTGTTTCAATTAATTGTTTAGCAATTAATTGCTATTTCAATTACTAAAATTGAATTGAATTGAAATCAGTTAATTAATTAATTGGTAATTGGATACAATCAAATACCGTAGTTTGTAATTTCATCAAACAGTGCATCCTTAATCCTATCCTCTTTACAAAATCTACGCACCAATATATTGAAACTGTTCATAGTGGGAGGGAAGCCGTTGTCCGGAAGCTCCTTATTGAACCCCTAAGCTGCCACCGTCGACCGATTCATCACCAAAACATCGAAAAGCAGAGCACAAGGCGGAATCGATCGACAATGGAATTTGGTGCTTCCTAATCAGCCTAACGAACTCAATCACATCAAAACCAATCCAGAATTGAAGATCGAAGGATGGAGTCCTTACCTTTGGGGAGCCGAATAAGGTTTTTTTTCCCTAATTAAGTTTAACGCAGTCTCGATGGAAACGTGGACGAGGAACGAAGGGGCTCCGTTGGAGCTCGAAGTCAACGGATTCGAGATCGAGGGGAATGAAGAAGATAAGCCGCCGCCGGAGAGTGTCAAGGATCTGATAGCGAGGATCGAAGTTGTCTCCGAAGGAGCTTCGAAATCGACGACAATGGAGGAGTTTCAAAGCTAGATCGAAGGGCGGAGAGAGACGGCGAGCAATTACTGATTTTTAGGGCTGAACAGATCGGTGAACACTATCATACATCTATTTTATCAATTAAACAATTAATTGCTACAATTAATTGAAATTGTTTTGAATTGAAAAGTAAAAGCAAATCCTGCTTTGAATTACACTAATGATTCAAAACAATTAACTAAAAATTTTGGGCAATTTTTAAATTTTTCAAAACAATTATTCAATTACAATTAATATTGTCATCCCTATCCCAAGGAGACTTAGCCCAATATTATACATTCCAATACTTGAATTTTATCCTCTACTAACTGTTTGTATGAAGACAAAATAGAAACATTCTAGAATGGACAATTGTAGCATTCTAGAACCTCTTTTCCAGTGGAACAATTTGTATATATACAGACGTCTGATTCCCAAACAAATTGAGGAAGAATTTTGAATCTTTTTTCAATCATTATCCAATCATATGTTTCACTATGGTATGAGAGCGTAAGGCTGCCCCACCGTTGCTCAGTCATGGAAAACATCGATCCTCATATTATTCAGCAAATTCAAGCCTCCATGGCTTCTCTGAATTTATCTCCTTCATCTTCCTCCCCGTTAACAAATTTTGCAGCCCTAAACACAATCAAACTTTCCCCGTCAAATTTTCCTATATGGATTCGCCAAGTTACCCCTTATCTACGCTCTCAGTGTCTTCTCGGTTTTGTTGGTGGCACAAATCTGTGTCCTACTCCCACTGGTGATAATGTTGGCTCCATTGAAGAATGGACTACGAAAGATCAACTGGTCGTAGCCATTTTCACGACTTCCTTGACTGAACAAGTTCTCGTTCAGGTCCTAGACTGTGATTCTTCTCACCAGATATGGGAAAGGCTCCATCACCTCTACTCAGACAAGGCTTGCTCTTTCAAGTCTGATGAAAAGAGAAGAGTTTTTTACATAATACTACAACAAAACAAAAACTTTGGTACAACATATACAAGTGACTGGTCAAGTAGTGTCAGATGCGGAGTTTGTCACCTATCTTCTGAGTGGCTTAGGAACTAACTTTGACGTCATGGTCATGACCCTCTCAACTCAGCCTATTCTTCCTACTCGAGAACAAGTAATATCCTTCCTTCTTCTTCAAGAATCACGCATTTCCCGACTTAACTCGACCACCAGAAACACCACTCCAGTCAAAATGAATTTCACCGGCACCGAAAATCAAGAACAGCAGCCAGAGGTTAACACTGGCCACCTCTGTTCGAGGAAGGGGACGTGGTGGTCGTGGCGACTCCTCCAAGGGTTGAGGTACCAGCAGCGACTGAGGTGGTCATAGTGGTCGAGGCCGAGGAGGCCAAAACTCCACTTTCAATGGTGCTCCAGACAATCGGCCGGTCTACCAGATTTGTGACAGAATAGGGCACTCTACAATTCGTTGTTAGAGCCGCTTCGACCAAGCAATTCAATCTCCACCACCGAGAAACTTTCAGGCGAATCACACATCTACTGCTTGGTACCCAGACACCGCTGCAACTCATAATTACACCCCGGATGTGACGAACCTCATGTTTGATCGAACACCTTACGAGGGTATGGATACAATTGCTTTTGGTGACGGCTCCTCCTTACCTATACATCATCACAATTCTTCTTTTCTCTTCACTCCATCTCTAGTTTTTCGGCTCACAAATCTCAATCATGCTCCGTCTCTCAAGAAAAATTTCATATATGACCAGAAATTTTGTGCTGGCAATAAAGTTTTTTTTCAATTTCATCACAATTGTTTTCTTGTGAAGGATTCGATGACGGAGCTTCCTCTCCTCAGGGGCCACGTTGAAGGCGGATTGTTTGATTGGTGGTCGACTGTTTCAGTAAATTCATCTAGCACCACCGCTTCTTCCTCATCCTTGAATGCTACTGTCGTCCCCACTACTCGTTCATCCTTCTAGCATGAGCGATTAGGTCACCCTGCTTTGGATCTCACCTGTTCTGTAATAACCTGGTTTGGTCTATCCGGATCCTCCAAGTTATTCTCATGCGTTAGTTGCTCATGGGCCAAGGCCCACAACCTTCCTCACCCAGCTAGTTCTAGTCGATCCCAGTTTCCCCGTGAACTTTTATTTTGTGACTTACGGGGCCCTGCCCCATACTCTATCTTTGAATGGAAATAAATATTATCTTTCTACAGTGGTTGATTTTTCCATGTTTATTTGGAGTTTTCCCATCCAATCAAAATCCCAAGTGTCAACCATTTCATCCACTTTAAAAAAGTTGTCATAATTTTTTTTGGTCGAAATATTCGTTCAAACGGACTATGGCACCGAATACTAGCCTCTTGTGCCTTATTTTCAAAATTTGGGGATCAACCATCGGCTCACATGCCCTTACTCCGACCAACAAAATAGAAGTCTCAAATCTCGGCATCGAGGGATAGTAGACATGGGACTTACCTTGCTCAAGCATGCGTCATTGCCTCTCCATTTTTGGGGCCAAGCCTTCCTAACGGCTACATATTTACTAAACCGATTACCTTCCCCTATACTACACCATCAGTCTCCCTACCTCAAAATGGTCAATCATGAACCGGATTACAAATCCCTAAAAGTGTTTGGGTGTTTATGTTTCCCCAATCTCCGTCCTTACTTCCCACATAAATTAAATTTCTGCTCCGCTCCACTCCCACAATATTTTTTGGGTATAGCTCCAACTACAAGGGATATCTTTGTTATGATTGGGTGAACAAAAAGATGTATACTTCCCGGGATGTGATTTTCCATGAATCAATTTTTCCATACACCATACCCACACCAAATACATCTCATCCGGTTACACAACAAACACACTCTGATGCTTACTTACCTCTCTTGTCCAACCCAAATACACATAGCCCAAACACTGGCCCAACACAAACACAATCAAGCCCAAACACAGGCCCTCCCCCCAATTCACCCACGGCACCTACCCAATCCAACAACTCTTCACATCCCACCAGACCCTTCTTCTCTGTCTCTCACTAGGCGCCGCCTGTGCCCCCCTCACATCCCATCACAACCAGAAGCAAGGATAACGTTTTCACTCCTAGAATCCGAACTGATGGAACCATACATTGGACCCAATGTTCCACAACTGTGCTTGTCCCAGAGGAACCAAGTTGCTACACTAAAGCTTCTCGCTTTCCCGAATGGAGAGATGCCATGGCCTCTGAATTTCGAGCTCTGCTCGACACAAACACTTGGACTCTGGTCCCTTCCTCTCCATCTTTCAATGTGTTGGGATCGAAATGGGTCTTTAAGAGCAAAAGAAACTCGGATGGCACCATAGAAAAGAGGAAATCCCATCTTGTTTCCAAAGGATTCAATCAACTTCCTAGGGTGGATTACAATGAAACCTTTTCGCTCGTTGTCAAACCCTCCACAATACGAATTTTCCTTTCTTTGGATGCGATGAATGACTGGACGGCTCGACAGCTAGACATACAAAACGCCTTTCTTCATGGCTCCCTAACAGACGAGGTATACATCCAACAACCCCTTGGCTTCTCTAATCCTTCATTTCCCTCCTATGTTTGCATTATGGTTTAAAATAGGCTCCTCGTGCCTGTTTTCCCATCTAAGTGATGCTCTTATATCTATGGGGTTCTCCTAATGTCCCGCTGATTCTTCTTTGTTCTGCTATCGCCATGGAATCAATTGTGTTTTTATCTTCGTATATGTCGACGATTTGTTAATCATCGCATCTAATCCTTCTCTCTCTACAAGTTGTGTATCTTCTCTTAGCTGGATGTTTCCAACCAAATATTTGGGCCCTACAAAAATTTTCCTTGGCATTGAAATTTCAAGGGACCCCTCTGGTTTCTCGCTATGTCAGTCTAGACACATTACAGATGTGTTATCCAAGGATGGATTGACAAACTGTAGACCTATAAACCCACCCATGGCTTCTAATTATGATCCTTATAAGAAATCTGTAGCGTTCAATGACCCAAGTTTCTATCGACAGATTATTGGGAGTCTGTAGTACCGTGGTTTCACCCGTCTGAATGTCGAATTTGCAGTCAATAAAGCATCACAATTTATGCATAATCCCTCAGTTGTGCATTGGCAAGGTGTTAAGCGAATTCTTCGCTATCTTAATCACACCAAAGCATACACTTTCAAGATTGCAAAGCACCAGCAATATCATCTCTCTGCGTTTTTCGACGCGGACTGGGGTGGTGATTGGACACAATCGGTCCTGGATGCCATTGGGATTTCCCTACCATCTGCTCCTACGTTATAGTGTGACAACCTCGGAGCAACATATTTAGCTGTGAATTCGGTTCTCCATCACCGAATCAAGCATCTTTCCATGGATTACCACTTCGTCAAAGAAAGGATTTCAAACAAATCATTTTGGGTGGCCTTTATTTCATCTAAGGATCAAGTAGATGATCTCCTGACCAAAGCTCCTAGCTCTGCGCACTTTCAGAAGGTCTACTCGTATCCCAACATAGTTCCGCTGGAAGCGCGGGGGGGTACTAGCTCACATGCTATTGATGATATTAAAGAAGAGCAGCCCAAGGAGACTCAGCCCAATATTATACCCAATACTTGAATGTCATCCTCTGCTAACCGTTTGTATGAAGACAAAATAGAAACATTCTAGAATTGACAGTTTTAGCATTCTAGGACCTCCTTTCCAATGGAACAATTTGTATATATACAGGCGTCCGATTCCCAAACAAATTGAGGAAGAATTTTGAATCATCTTTTAATCACTATCCAATCATGTTTCACTACCAAGTAGATCGAAACAATGATCCAAAAAGCTTGGTCTGAAAATTACAGTCTTGCTATTGGTACGGAGGAATCTTACCATCTGCACAGTGACTACTTCGGTGCCCAGCATTAGTGAATTTGCCGACCTAGGCTTTCTGAGTTGATGAACCTGACGATCCATTTTGTTGATTCCATGTGTGTGATCTCTCACTCAGCAAATGAGTGCCGATTAGTGCAGGGCTGCGAACTCCGGAACCGTGCAAATGATGAGAAAATCACCGTGCATATAACCAGGGGTGGAGCCAGAGATTCCTCCAGGGAGCTTAAAAAAAATTGAGGATCGAAATTACAACTACAAATCTACAAATCACAAACCATACTCATAATTTCAGGTTAAAATTCATAAATTCATATGATTTCACTTTGATGGTAAACTGAATTTGAAGATTGGAGGATCAAAAATTACCATTCGGACTCTCGCTGGCGCAAACTAAATGTGAATATTTCACTCTGTTGTCGCCTGTCGCACTCTCGCTGTTGCTGCTGCTGCACTGCGCTCTGGTCCTTGCTGTCTCCATAGGCCTGTCAAACCTGCATCGCCTGTCGCATGTCGAACCTGCACCGCGAGTCGCGAGCCCTTACTACGCTCTGGTCCTTGCTGTTTCTCTCGGGTGCGAGACGTCGCCGCCTCCGCGTCTTCTGAGAAAGGAAAGAAAATAATAACGAGGGCAACAGAGGGTTTTGTCCCGTTTAGAAGAATTAAAAAAAATTGAAATAGAGAGCTGAAAGGTGAACCGAACCTCCAACCTTCATTCTCCTCAAACCAACCTTCTGCCAATTGTGCTACAATGTTCTTTTGTTCTACCACCATCTCTTTGACTATATATATATATATATATATATATATATATATATATATATATATATATATATATATATATATATATATATATATATATATATATGGAGTGGTTCCAGAGTGCACACCACTTAGGATATACCTTGTGTACAATTATGGATCTTTGATAGAGGAGAAATGGAAGGCTATGATTAAAAGAGGTTTTTCTTTTTTTCTTTTTGAAATGGTGGGACCCATGTGCCAGAAAAACCATCTCCCTTCCTTTTGTGCGTGTGATCCACCTCCACAAACCATTTTTGCCTTTTTTTTTGTCATTTGCTTTTTTAAAATCTTTTGTGAAAAATAAATAACTATGAGTGATTTGTTGATGAAATGAATCTGATTTCGGTTTTTTTTTTTCAATTTTTGCAATTCCACCGAATAATGTTTTACTTTTTACCGAATAATTTTAGGTTATGTTTTTTCAAAGATAGTTTTCCTAAATATCGATTTCTAATTACATAATTCACATATTCCATTGAATAATTATTCTGAATTCAACGAATAATATCGAAAACTTCACAACTCAACCACACATTGATTTCGAATTACAAAATATACTCAATTTCATTGAATAAGTATCCATAATTCAACAAATAATATGGATGAACAATCTCATATCCCAAACACACAATTATTTCGAATTACAAAAGACACACATTCTGTTGAATAATTATTCAAAATTCAACGAATAATATCGACAATCTCATATCTCAATCAAAAAATACACACATTCCATTGAATAGTTATTAGAGATTGACTGAATAGTATCTGTATTTGAATAATTCACCAATTGAACAATATCTCGATTTCGAATGAGCCTCTGCCTTCATCTTCACTTCGCAATCGGAAGCAAGTTCACCACAATATTGGTCAAGTTGCACGAGACAAGAATCGAAGGAAGGTCAATAAAAACAAATTAATATTGAACAAATTTGAAGGATCCACATGAAATCAGATGAGCCACATCGACCGATAGCCGGCACCGCCACATCCACCCACCATTCCAGTCACCGGCCTCCCGAATTGCCGTCGTTGATATCCTTCCGGGATCAAAATTGTCGCCGCTGAAAGCCTTCAGCAATGCCCTTCGCCGCCACTGATAGCCCAAAATCGTCGTTGACCTTTTCATCTGGATTAGATTCCGCCGGCGTCGTCGACCTCTTCGCCCTCCTTCGCGCCACCTTCGCCAACACAACGTCGCCACCCTACACACCGACACCATCGCCGACGAGGCGATGGCACCATTGATTGGGAACCAGTCTTAGTCCCCCATCGCCTCTTTTTTTTTTTTTTTTTCTGAACGAGCGTGGGAGTCTTCGCCACCGTCGATCTCCGCAGACCGTCGCCACCACCACGCAAATCTTCCGCCATCATCCATTCCTAAGTCGTCCTCCCTCCCAGCCTCGCCTCCATCGCCACCAGCGCCAAGATTTGCGGCTAGTCTATGGAAGAAGAAGGCGAATTGTGGCCATTCGGTTGAAGAAGAAAACGAATTAGATTCCACACCCTTCGAATCGTGGCCAGTCTGATGAAAGACGAATTACAATTGTGGCTATTCGATGGAAGAAGATGGCGAATTGGAGCGCTTCAGTTCAACAAGCGGCTCGAACGAAGAAGAATAAAATAAATGAATTTAGGGTTTCTTTCACACATCCACGCGCTAGAGAGAGGAGAGTGTGGACGGTTTTGCACACCTTCTGGGCGGGGCCCACTTGAATGTAATTAGAAAAAAAAGAAAATACACTTTTAATCTCATCCATTCATAACCATCCATCCAAGGATCCATAATTGTGCACAAGGTACACCCTAAGCCTTGTGCACAATTTACCCACTCTCTCTCTCTCTCTCTCTCTCTCTCTCTCTATATATATATATATATATATATATATATATATATATATATATATATATATATATATATATATATATATATAGTGATTCACTCCGGCGAAAACCTCAAATTGTGGTAAAAACCGTGAGGACTACTTTATAACTTGGTTTATTTGAAACATATGCTAAAAACCTCAATCACACGGTGAGTTTACAACTCGATTCAACCTAAAAACCGTGCTAAAAACTCCAATTTTAAAATAACACATGACTTTATAGTTCGGTCAATCATAAAACCCGTGCTAAAAAACTCATATTTTAAAATTACATAGTGATTTTATAGCTTGGTTTTATTCAGAACCGGGCTAAAATTTGTGACTTTATAGATCAGTTATATTCATAACCAGGCTATAAAGCAAGTGAACCGGGCTAAAAAGTCGGTCCTCACGGGTTTTTACCGCAATTTTAGTTTTCATCGGAGCGCACCGCTATATATATATATTTCTGGGGAGCTCGAGCCACCACATGCCCCCTAGCTCCGTCCCTGCATATAACAGCCCCAAATATTAATATAATGAAAGATATATACTCGGTTTTGTACGTTGTCGTTGTTTTATTAACACAAATAGGCTTTTTGAAACGTACTCTTGTCTCCATTCCGTTAAATGGTGAGTGTGATCGCTGAGTTTTGAGCCGGTGACCCTTAAGGTTCCCGCATCTGTCTACTGGCAGCTCCATTTACAAATTGGTTTTTGGGGACCAATTTACCATTCATTTCATTATAGGTATTTATATCCACTAGTGTTATTGAATTTCAGAAAGCGGGAGTGTTGGATGATTAAACTACGGCCCATTAAAAAAAAAATGTACGCGCCTACACACGCGTTTCCTTCTCCTCTTTGTGTGCTCAGCCGCCCTCTGCAAACCCTAAGACCTAGCCACCCGGCCGACTTGCTTCCTCCAATCTGCATCCCTCCAACTCCAACTCAAGTGGAATCTCCCCCACATTCGCCTAATGGCAATAAAGCACATAATAATTGCTTGCTCGTTTTCTTTCCGAATCCCTCTGCCATGTCCCTTGGCGGTGCTGCGGTGGAGGTTTCGCCTTCGTTTCTGCGGCTTCCCTCTTGGGGGTGTTCGATTGCAACCTTCAACAATAAATTAATGAATGATGAGAACGGGAGGTGCTCCCCTGTCGGTAGGCGTCGGTTTTCCAGGTGGAAGGGCTGGTTGTTCGACTGGGTGGTTGAGCGAGGTGGATCCTCATGTGGTTGGATCCGGGCGTGTCTTGTCGTCTCCGTACTTGTATGCCAACTACCTACCACTCTTGACTCCCTATTCCTCTCGATTGATTACCAATATTTTGATTATATAGGAAAAGCTTTACTTGTTCCTTGGATTTACAATCTCTTGGCATCCTTTGCGGATTTTCCCTCTTGCGTTTGCAAGATACCCCTCCATCCCACTAGCTCGTTTAAAATCTTGCTTCCAGAACACTTGCATACACTGTTGTCTTCCTTTTGTGGCTCTGGATTTCTCGTAGGTTTGCCATCCCATGGCTATAACTGGACTCATCTTGGCTTTACCAGCCTTCGATTACAATTAACAACTTACGGGTTGACAGTACTTACCAATATCACAACTTATTGGCATGTACAGCCGTTGCTCATCTGCCAAACTGTTGGCATTAGCTCACAAGGTCAGTACCTCCGACAGCTACTTGGTCTACAACTTACCCTCCAGTACATGGTTACTTCGTTGCAACCTGCCCATGCTCTTTACTCTTTAATTATCCTTTGCAAAAGGTTCACTTGTTACAATTTTATATTGTGGCCTATACACCTGCTTACGACTTTGCAATCAACCCATGTTATTTTTCCTTTTATTATTCTTTGTAAAAGGATTACTTGGTACAATTGTCTCCAACCTTATTATCTTGCTTGGAATTGTTCCTACTGCTGTTTGTTTGGTATATGCTGTCTCTTGCTTTCTGATTTTTCCAGGTGCTGCTCATCCCTCATTGGAGTCTGTCTGGTTCAGGGCTACTCCTATTGCGATGGTGGTTGCTGCCGACGTCCTCTAGCTGTGGGCGGGTTTCACTTCCTTTCCGCGCTCTTGTCCTCTGCCCCGGGGATGCCTACCTAGTGATGTTCCTCTCTTGTTTTGCCTACCATGGTTGTGTCGACCTGTTGGTTTTGTCCTCTGTATGCTCTGAGCTGGGATCATTTGGTTTTTCATGTAATCTTTAACAACAAAAAACGTTGTCTTTCTATGGTTACATCTAACCATTGTTTTGTTTTTTATTTAGTGTGTAACTTAAAAGATGTTTATCCGACTACAAGTGCGCTTGCTTTGCTAAGTGTATTGTCCTTACCGGGCATGCTCAGACCTTTGTCCTTACCGGACATGTTCAACCATCAACGATTACTTATCAATCTAAAAAATGGCTTACAAGGCCCACCCAAAATTATTAAAGGTTGTAACGTGTTCGTTGCTTTCCCTTTTGTGTTCTGTGTATTGCATATCCCAACCCTTGTAACCGTATTTGCTTGTCTTAAACTAAGTGCTACACACTTGTTTTACTCTAACTGTTTTGGAGTACCCAACCTTTTATTCAACAAAATTTATAAATGGGTCTTACCAGAACGAACCACTCTTATGCAAAGTTCCTTAACAATTCAAGCGAGCCGTAATCTCGATTACGAAATTCGTTTATTTAAGTCGGACACTAACAGGTCGATAGATCCTCATATTCCCACCCTCGTTTTAAACAACTCATCCCTAAGGGCCACACAGGACCATCTTGCTCCCACCACGAGCTGCGTACAAACCCAGATCGGCAAACCAATACCCTACTTAATGTCTAAAATAACAATTGATACTGTTATGAACATATATTCTATTCGAAATATCCCTTCCAAAGCTTCCTCACACATGTCTTTTTGAATCACAACTGAACTTGTACAAATCATTTACTTCAATCAAACCATCTCTCTTATGGTTCCTTTTTTTAAGACAGAGCACGTCGGTCCTGGTTTAGTACAAACTGTTCGCCTTAAAAGGTTTTTATGAATAACTGTACTTGGAACTCCCTCGGCATCCGGAGCCTTAATTTCTGGACAAATGTAGACATTTTCTGTCAAAATAATAATATCAATGTTCTAGCTCTTTTAGAAACTAAGATTCCTTCCGAAAGCACACTGCGTAAGTGTGGTTTTTCGAATGTTGCTTTTGATCCGGCAATTGGTTTTTCGGGGGGAATCTGTCTTCTGTGGAAAGATATCCCTGCCTCACAAGGATCCATTGAACTTATTTCGGTTCACCACCGATTCATTCACTTTAACTACTCGGACTACGCTACTAAGCGCTGTTTTGCTGTTCTTGTGATCTATGCCCCACCGGTTGAGCGGCGCAAATCAGCCTTCTGGGATACGATCTCGCTTTATATACAATCACTTGTTATTCCCTTCTGCATTATGGGAGACCTTAACGAAATAGCTACCCCGGCTGATAAACTTGGAGGAGTCTATCCTTCGACGCCGCGTTTCACGCGTTTACTAAATTTAAAGAACAAACTATCACTACTAGAAGTACCATCTAGCGGGGGTCAGTTTACTTGGCAACGGAAATCGAAAGATGTGGTCATTTGTTTTTAAAAACTTGATCGCCTGCTAATCCACACGGACATGCTTATCATTTTTTACTCAATTCGTACACAGATCCATCCATTTACTAGATCTGATCATGCCCCGATCTCCACAGATTTTCATCACAACATTCAGCCTAAGAATAGACCATTCAAGTTCGAATTGGCTTGGGCCTCAAAGGCTGATTACAGAAACTTACTCTCGCAAGCTTGGAGAGCAAACCCACAAGGTTCTTTGATGTTTAAATTGCTTCAGAAGGCAAAAGTTCTTAAAAAACTATCTAAAACCTGGCATAAGAATACGATATGCAATATTCATAACCAAATTCTAGTAACGGATCGAAAGCTTCTTAGTTTACAGACATCTCTTATCTCAAATTATAACAATCAGGATGTTCAAATCCTAAAACAATTACTCAACAAAAGAGAACGAATGCTCGACTTTCACTGTCGCTATTGGAGCCAGCGGGCTAAAGTTAAACATACCAAACTTAATGACTCCAATTCAGGCTACTTCCAAAAGATCGCTACTGTAAAAAGAGGCAAGAAAATGATCAAATCTATCCTACTTCCCGGTGGGGAATCCACTGCTATTTTCCACACAATCCAACAAGAATTTGTCCGCGACTTCAAAGCTCGTTTCAGAGCCTCTTCGACCCCTGTTTCGGTTCTGTCTCCTGACCTAGCGGTCATCCCATCCTTAGTTTCACAAGCAGATAACGACATGCTCTCGGCTCCTTTTACAAACAATGAGATTAAAGCGGTTGTATTTTCTATGAGCACGGATAAGGCTCCGGGCCATGATGGCTTCCCAGCTGGTTTCTACCAAAAGTTCTAGCCTACAGTTGGGCCCTCTGTAATTAAAGTCGTCAAAGCTTTCTTCACCAGAGGCAGGTTACTGCGTCAGACGAACCATACTTTCATTACACTTCTACCAAAATGCGATGACCCAATGTAGTAAACCACTACAGACCTATCCGTTTATGCTCTACAATTTACAAAATCATAGCTAAAGTAATTTCAGCACGGTTAACCAAGATTTTTGATAAACTTATATACCCCCTCCAGGGAGCTTTCACAAAAGGGAGATCTATCCATGACAATATTCTGATTGCTCATGAGGCTTTGCATTCGTTTCGGATGAAGAAAGACAAAATGGGCATGGTTGCTCTTAAGTTAGATATGGAAAAGGCATACGATCGCATCGAATGGTCCTTTCTGTTCCAAGTTTTATCTAAGTATGGGTTCAATGACCTCTTTATTAACAGAATAAAGGAATGTGTTTCAACTGTATCCTACTCAGTCCTCGTTAATGATGAACCAACTATAGTATTTAAACCCACTAGAGGTTTAAGACAAGGAGACCCCCTCTCCCCTTTTCTCTTTATCCTAGCCTCTGAGGTATTAGCACGTCCACTGCATAACAAAAGGCTAGCTAGTAAGGGCCTGGGTATCTCTTTCGGTCGTCCGGGTATCAAGGTTCCTTTTCTAGCGTTTACTGATGATATTCTTATTTTCTGCAAAGCCTCCCAATCGGCATGTACTTCTGTACTGTCCATTTTAGACAGATACTATTTAATTTTGGAACAAAAGGTAAACCTGCATAAATCCAGCTTCCAAGTGTCTCCTAACACGACTGCTACCGCCATAGCGTCTACTATTGCAGTACTTAGCATTCCCCAGGCTAACAATTTTGACAAATATTTGGGTTGTCCTATCGTTAATGGTAAGACAAATATGGACACATTCATTGATGTGGTTCTCAACACCAAAAATCAACTCACAAAATGGAAAGCATCAAATCTTTCTACCAAAGGGAGACGGGTGCTTATCAAAGCAAATCTGAGTGCCAAACCGATTTTTCTTATGCAAGCTTTCCTGCTACCCTCTCATGTTCTTCATGAACTTGACAAAGTGTATAGACAATTCTTTTGGAACAAAACCTCTAAAGCTCCACCGCTGATTAGCTGGGATAAAATCTGTTCGGACACTATGAAAGGGGGTTTAGGGATTCATAACGCGGAGTCTATGAATATATAGCTCTCCAGATGAAACTTCTTTGGAAAATAATTTCTGAACCAGACAATATCTAGGTTTGTGTCATCTCACAAAAATACTTTAAAGGCCACGACCTTTCCAGTTATATAAAAAAAAGGTAATACCTCATGGCAATGGTCCCGCCTTATGTCCATCAGACCTTAGTTCCTCCCAGCTCTTCAGTGGAGGGTCGAAAATGGGGAATCCATTGATTTCTGGTCCCATAACTGGGCCTTCGAGAGGTCGTTGAGTTCCAAAACACTGAGACCCATCCCGGATAATCTCTTGGGAGTTTCGGTGGCTCATTTCATCATCAATTGCCAGTGGAACAAAACATTTATAAATGACTCATTAGCAAATGTTCTGAAACAAGATGATATCGACCACATCATGGGTCTAACTTTGCCTAGTAACCAAATCACGGATCGTCTATATTAGGGCCCAAGCAAAAATGGCTGGTTCTTAACCACCTCCGCCAACTCCTTCCTATCAGTAAACACCGGGTCGCTTGATTTCGATTGCGATTGGATATGGAGTCTCGATGTGCCCCCTAAGGTTGGACACTTCCTTTGGAAAATCTCCAGTGATGGTCTCCCGACCAAATCCAGATTACAGAGGTCGCACGTGGTTTTACCGGCTGGTTGTGTTTTATGTGGCAATACATATGAATCGGGTGATCACCTGCTTCTTCGGTGTCACATGGCTACTGCTTTGCTTCAAGCTTTATGTATCCACATTCCAGGATCTATCACTGCCTCTGTTGGCATGGGAAATGTGTTTCCACTTACTGATATAAAATGTGTTATTGGGACCAACACTTTTGCCGTTCTAGCTACAGTTTGATGGGCCATGTGGTTCTTTAGAAACCAACTCGATCATACTAACAAGGTAACTATCAATGAAATTTTGCTGCTCCATAGCACAACTAGTCATTATTGGACACAATCTAAACGTTTAGATGATAATCCGACTGGTCCATTGATCCCTAATCATCGCATTCATAGCGGTACGCACAACCAGGCTATTAGAGGTTGTGCTACGAAAACCAGGGCTCAGAATCGGTCTGGGAAGTGGGATAAACCCCCGCCGAATTGTTATAACCTCAATTTTGATGGTTCGGTACTCCCGAATGGCAACTCGTCGTATGGTTTTGTCATCCATGACTCTGCGGGTTTAGTGGTCTCTGCTGGCAGATCTGTTTGCACAAATATCTCTATGATTTATGCCAAAAATCTCGGACTCAGAATGGGTTTGTTACGGGCAAAAGGAGTTGCAACTATCTACACTTCTGATCGAAGGAGACAACTTACTAGTGATAAAATCTCTACTGGGGGATTGGAAATGTCCCAGGACAATAGAGATGCTACACGCTGATATGCTATCTGATATCTCGTCCTTTACTTATGTTGCTATTCGTCATATTTTCAGGGAATCGAATGATGTGGCTGACTACCTTGCTCGTAGTGCCCATGCTTCCCCTGCCGACGTCTGATATGAGGATGATCCAGAACTGTTAGTTCTCGTCCGGAAGGATGCGCTAGGAAGGGCCTCTACTGCGGCCGACCCGACCTAATTCTTATCTTGCGTCAAAAAAAAAAAAAAAACTATGGCCCATTCGATAGGTAAGTTTTGTGAGTTTAGAGGATTTTCTTTCCAAAATTTATTTAAACTAAACACATCCTAGGTTTATAACTATAAGTATCTTTATTGGATGATGATTTAACACAGTCTAGCCACGTTCAAAACTTTACCTGTATCAAAAAATAATAATAATAACAATAACAATTAATAACTAGTATGATCCCCGTACCATGGCGCAGGTTTTTTTAAATAAAATCTTAGTAATATGTTAAATTAATATTATAAAATAATAGCAAAAGTTTAAATAATTAAATGTTTTGAATTAAACCCATTGGTTCAGAAAACAATTAAAGTAATATATATATATATATATATATATATATATATATATATATATATATATATATATATATATATATATTAATAATATTAATTTTATATTTTCTTATTATTAATTTTATATTTTGAATTAATTCCATTGTTTTTTAAAAAAAAACTACTAAAATTATAATTTAGTCTAAGATCATGGATTAATGAATTTTTTAAACAAAAATGATTGAATAGTTTACTTTAAAAAGAGGGTTGCATCTCTTCAAAAATGCTTCTCCTAAATATAAATAGATAGATAATACCAAAGTATCAAGAAAAAGAAAGACGTGTGGTGGGTAAGAAAAAGCCTTGTAGATGGATTGATGGATTATTGTGTTGTGGCCCGGCTGGTGTCGTATCAAAGCACAACTCTAAAAGTGAGAAGGAAAGAAACAATTTGATTGGTCCAAGAAATATTTTGATTGGTCCACGTTAGTTAAAAAATCCGGGCAAAAAAATTATTGCCCGCACCTTCCCAGTTTGGAAATGCGAGGCCCACTCGCACACCCTTCCCTCTCCGCGCGTGTGGTGAACGCGCTGTTGTAGCAGCATAAAAAAACACTGCTCCCCGCGTTGCATAGGATTCGAACCCGGGCCTCATTACACAATCCCCACTAGGCAAAATGATCATAGATAGACCATTTTTTTTAAACCTTGCACAAATAGCACATAGATGGAAAAAATTGCAAAAATAGACATTTTGCCAAAATTTTGCACAAAAGTGCCTGTCACCCCACCTTTGATAGCCAGTTTGGGAGGACAAAAAAAAGGGAAAAGGGAAAAAAATTTAGAGGCATTTAATGCCATTGGGTGGGAGGCCAAAAAAAAAGGAGAATCATCATCACACACTCTCTCTCTCTCCATTTCACTATTCTCTCTCTTCATTTCAAACAAAAACGTAAGCAGGGAAGAAGACGACACCGGCGATTTCGATAGGAAGGAGGCCGAAAGATCCACCATTGTCGGAGTGTCGAGGAGAAGCGAAGAACGCCGATGCTGGACTTTAAAGGTACGTCCCCCTCTCCATTTCACTTCTCTTCTCCGTTTTGTGCGAACATGGGTTGTGGGGTGTGTGGGTGAAGGCACTTGCTATGGGGTTTAGATATTGAATGTCAATGGTGGGTTGAGTAATGGGTTGTGGAAGGGCGACAATGGTGGGTGCGATTGAAGGATGAGGAGGGCGGTTTTCGGGTATGATTAGGGAAAATTGCCAGTTAGGGTTTAGGAAGGCTGAAGATGGTAGTAATTGTGAGAGTTGAAATTGGGATATGGTAATGTTTTGGTGGTTTGTGAAATGTGCATGGACCCAAAGGGGACTCCAACCTACTTACCCTGTTCCCCAACCTAGTTACTCAAAATTACACCAACCTACCTACTAACCACAAAAGTATTATGAAGTTCTTAACCACATACCTTTCGAAATGGTCCAATCCCTGACCCCAAAATTGCGGATGGTCCAAATAGTGGTGCGGCGGTAAGAAGAAGCCCTACACATCCACGTGCACTTTGGGTCCACACATACCACGACTATCACCTTTGTTGTAGACCTCTTCGCCGTAAACTCGAAGCAATTCTCCACTGCATTCCAACGAAGGCGAGTCAGCACCTCAGCCTTCGATGTGAATAGTTGTCCCTCCGAAAGTTGAGTAATGTTGCGTCGTGGGTCCTGGGTATGATTCGTTGCTCTATCCATCATAGGATCAATGTTATGATTCGTAGGTGGGGAGACGCTAGTCTTGGGCTTAAAATTTTCAAGTTCCCTCATCACCTCTTCCTCGACTTCCTCCTCCACCAACTCCCTCGTACTCCTGTCCTCCTCCACACTGCTGGATTCCAAGTCATATTCCCAATCTTTCTTCGAGTTTCACTTCATAATCTTCGGCCTCAAACGATCTCCTAAACTCTTTCGTGGAGGTTAGCCCATCATCCTCTTCCTCGCTGCTAAGGCATATCACATCCAAACCAGGCGTCGTCTCACCTGAAGAGGTATCCGTGTCGCCCAACTCTATCACCTCAAGACCATGTACCCTGTCACCTACACACATTCCCTTGTCACCTGACGTTTTATCCTTGTCATGATTGTCCATCCCAGGCAGACCATGTACCCTGTCACCTGAACACATTCCCTTGTCACCTGACGTATTACCCTTGTCAGGATTGTCCATCCCAGGGAAACCCTGTACCCTGTCACCTGAACAAATTCCCTTGTCACCTGACGTATGACCCTTGTCAGGATTGTCCATCACTGCCAGCTTCTTACTCTTCCGTATGACCTCGGTCACATCTCCCTCAGCATGTAACACACCATCTACACACAAGGGGGTTTGATGTGCCTTACCGGATGCATCATCGTTAACAATCTCAGCCAAATTGTCCACTTTTTGCGACGAGGGTGGCCCACTGAGGCGTTCTTCACCGGCAGGTTGCTTCACTTCAAAGCTCTCCGTCTCCAATGGCCCGACATATATCGCCAGGGGCCATGGGTCTTCTCCGCACTTCAAGTTCAGATATTTAAGCGCCTCAAGGTCGTCATCATCAGCAATAATGATCGGCTGACCCCCTTCTTTCGACTTCGGCACGTACCACAACGCCCACTCTGCATATGAGGCACCATCGCCACCCTTCAGCCTGATTACATTTTTCAAAGGGTTGAAGTCGATGTCATGTTTTATCATGATATTCCTTCAAGCCCTCGAATCCACATACACCCATGTACCTTTCTCGACCACCCAAGAACCATGGAGGATGAGAGTGACGTATACCAATGTGTTGCCACCTAAAAAATAAAACCAAAGTTCAAAAGAGAGATTGATGGGTATCTAACGCCATAGATGAAGAGTACTTCGCATAAAACACTTACCCCTTTCTTCTGCCATCAAAGGTTTCTGGGGCATCACATTGACACGGAGATTTTGATCACTGACAGGTGCACAGATTGAAGCCGACACGTGCGCTGGAACTGGAACAACAAGTCGGGAGCTTGTCTTCCATGGTGGAACATTCTCCTTCTCTCTTATCTCTCTCTCCATTAGTTTCTACTTCAGAAAATGTGGGAGAAGAAGAAAATGAAAAGTCTGCCTTTATACCATACAAAATAGAAAAAGGGTTACACAAAATCACATCACATCACATCACCCTCTCTCTTCCCTCTCTCTTCCAATTTGGCACCAAAGACCACTCTTTCTTCCCTCTCTCTTCCCTCTCATCTGTTCCCTCCATTTTGGTTCACCTGCTACCGGCCCTTTGGGTCACAATTTATATTTGCACAAATAGCACAATAGACCACTTTTTCATTTTTCCAAAACATGGTCTATTTGTGCAAATATTTTTGAGAAGTAGTCTACTTATGAAAATAGCCCATCCCCACTATCTCAACCATTGCACCACCCAATACTTCTTTGTTATTAAAGGCATCAATTAAAATTAGTACTTTTTGAGTTAAAGCCACCACTTTAATTATAATTAATATGTTTTTACTTAAATATGTTAATTACACATTAATTAATATATTAATATATATTTCGCCCTACAAAATAATAATTAATATTAAAATCAAAATCAAAATAAATATTAAAATAAAAATGATAATAAATATATTTATATTTATATTAAAATAAAATGGTTGATGAACCACTACTCTTTATTTGATGAACAACTAGAATTTATTTCATGAACCACTACTATTTAATAATTATAAAATTTTCATTCTTCTTTTATTTTCTTTTAATGTTTATTTTTAATTAATTAATTAGTTTTATTTAAAATAAAATGGTTCATGAACCACTACTCTTTATTTGATGAACCACTACTCTCTATTTGACGAACCACTAGAATTTATATTCTTATAATAATTAACATATTTCATATAAATTTTTAAATTACACATTAAGAGAGATGTTATCAATATATATTTATCAAGAAGTGGTTCATCAAGCTATAAAGATGTTATCAAGAAGTGGTTAATCAAGTTATCAAGAAGTGGTTCATCAAGTTATAAAGAAATGGTTCATCAAGTTATAAAGAAGTGGTTAATCAATCTACAAAAAAAGTGGTTCATCAAGCTATAAAGATGTTATCAAGAGAAGTGGTTCATCAAGTTATCAAGAAGTGATTTATCAAGTTATAAAGTAGTGGTTCATGAAGCTATAAAAAAGTGGTTCATCAAGTTATCAAGAAGTGGTTCATCAAGCTATAAATAAGTGGTTCATCAAGTTATAAAGAAGTGGTTATTGGGCCTATAAGAAGTGGTTTATCAAGTTATCAAGAGGCGGTTCATCAAGCTATAAAGAAGTTATGAAGAAGTGGTTCATCAAGTTATCAAGAAGTGGTTAATCAATTTATCAAGAACTGGTTCATCAAGCTATAAAGAAGTGGTTCATAAAGTTATAAAGAAGTAGTTCATCAAGTTATCAAGAAGTGGTTAATCAAGTTATAAAGAAGTTGTCCATGAAGCTATGAAGAAGTTGTTCATCAAGTTATCAGTAAGTGGTTCATCGAGATATAAAGAAGTGGTTCATGGGCCTATAAGAAGTGGTTTATCAAATTATCAAGAAATGGTTCATCAAACTATAAAGAAGTTATGAAAGTTGTTCATCAAGTTATCAAGAAGTGGTTAATCAAGTTATCAAGAAGTGGTTCATCAAGCTATAAAAGAAGTGGTTCATGAAGCTATAAAGAAGTGGTTCGTCAAGTTATCAAGAAGTGGTTTATCAAGCTATAAAGAAGTAGTTCATCAAGCTATAAAGAAGTTATGAAGAAGTGGTTCATCAAGTTATCAAGAAGTGGTTAATCAAGTTATGAAGAAGTGGTTTATCAAGTTATAAAGAAGTGGTTCATGAAGCTATTGAGAAGTGGTTCATCAAGCTATAAAGAAGTGGTTCATGGGCCTATAAGAAGTGGTTTATCAAGTTATCAAGAAGTAATTCATTAAGCTATAAAGAAGTTATGAAGAAGTGGTTCATCAATACTTTTGATGAACCACTACTTTTTATTTTATGAACCACTACTATTTCATTCATGAACCACTCCTATTTTATAATTGTAAAATTTCCATTGTTCTTTTATTTTCTTTTGATATTTTTTAATTAATTTTTTTTTGTTTTTAAAATAAAATGATCCATTACTCTTTATTTGATAAACCACTACTCTTTATTTATTTATTTCTTTTTAAAATAAAATGACCCACTACTCTTTATTTATTTGTTTTTAAATACTATTTATTTCATTAACCAAGACTATTTGTTTGATGAACCACTACTCTTTATTTCTTGAATCATTAGAATTTATTTCGTGAACCACACCCGGTGAACCAAATCTAGTGAACCACACCCAGTGAACCAAATTCAGTGAACCACACCCAGTGAACCAAATCCAGTGAACCAAGTCCAGTGAACCACACCTAGTGACTGAACCAACCCCTATTTAGTCACTGAACCAACCTCTATTTAGTCAACGAAACAACATCTATTTACTCACATAACCAACCCCTATTTACTCACATAACCAACCCCTATTTAGTCACTGAACCAACCTCTATTTAGTCACCGAACCAAACCTCTATTTACTCACTGAACCAACCCCTATTTAGTCACTGAACCAACCTCTATTTAGTCACCGAACCAACCTCTATTAAGTCACCGAACCAACCTCTATTAAGTCACCGAACCAACCTCTATTTAGTCACCGAACCAACATCTATTTACTCACTGAACCAACCTTTATTAAGTCATTGAGCCAACCTATTTACTTATTGAACCAACTTCTATTTAGTCACTAAACCAACATATTTACTCACTGAACCCTCCTCTATTTAGTAACTGAACCAACCTATTTACTTATTGAACCAACCTCTATTTAGTCTCTACCAATTTGTTACCTAACCATATTCTGTAGGTACAATTTCCATAAATCTAAAACCATAATATATATACTCTTAGAGGAACTCTTGAAACAGCTTTGTGATGTACGTTAAACTTTCCATGGGATCCTTCAATAGTATCCACCACCTGTTGAAAAGCCGAAACGCTGCAACAAGGCCACTCTTCTGCTCGAATCCAAATTCGTCATAAGGTTTCTTCACCAGCATCTTGAAGAGAGGGTGGGAGAGGAAGCTTGTTGGCACCACAAACCTCTCCTCTCCGGCTGGAAAAAACCCGGCTGAAACACTCTTGCTAGCAGATGGCTTACAGGAGTAACACTGCGGTGGTGTCTCGCTGCAGGCTCTGTGAGCAGAGCTTCTCGGGTTTGAGCTGCATCCGATGCCTTCATCGGCAACCAAACTGACGGCAAGAGCGCCCCTGTTGAGCCCCTCATGGGCTTCGAGTCAACCACGACGGCGGCGACGACTTCTAGTTCAACCACTGCGGCCACGGAAGCGGCGGTCAATGGGAGGAAGGGGAGGGAGGAGATTGGAGAGGGCGGAGATCCAGGAGAGACGGAGTCGAGCCTGGCCTCGCGGGTGGAGGAGGAAGAAGGGAGGCGGAGTGGGCGGAGGATTTGGGCTTCCTTGCACCACCAGCTCTTCGGAAGAATTTGGAGGAAATGAAACAGAGGTGGAATTTGGAGGAAGAAGCAGATATGAGAGCGTGAGGGTGTTTTTAGGATCAATTACTTCAAGTGTGAAGCCTCCCCTATATATATATATATATATATATATATATAGAGGTGGAATTTGGAGGAAGAAGCAGATATGAGAGCGTGAGGGTGTTTTTAGGATCAATTACTTCAAGTGTGAAGCCTCCCCTATATATATATATATATATATATATATATATATATATATATATATATATATATATATATATATATATATATATATAAACCTTAAAAGTTGTGTTCATGGGTAATATATTGTCATTATTAACTCCATAAAAAATTTGCTATTGTTTCTTATGTGCTAAATTTGTATTAGTATAATTTCTTTAGCCCAATGGTAGTAGTTGTTGATGAGAATCCCTTCATCCAAGGTTCAAGCCTCAACAACTACATTTTTTATTTTATTTTCCTACTTTCTCATTATTCTACTCAATGAAAATCTAATCTAATTAATTTATATATATAATAACAATAACAATTTTTTTTCATGGTCATTTATATATAATAACAATAACATCTTCATAACCTTAGCATTTACATCTTTTATTTTATTTTTTCATGGTTATATTATTTTAACTTTATTTATTTTATCATTTAGACTTTTGTTATATTTTAATTATAAGCCTTTTAAAAAAACACACACATTATTTGTTTTACTTTATCAAAACATCACACCTAAAAATTTACTAAAAATTACCAAATTAGGTAAAATCAATACCAAAATGTCTAAAATGACATTAATTGTTTTAAAAATCTACACTATAAAATGAAGTTTTTGAATTAAGGGAGCTACGAATTATCATTATACCATGTTTAAATATTAAATTTACTTTTTTCTTTCTTCTCACGTCAACTTTATATATATATATATATATATATATATATATATATATATATATATATATATATATATATATATATATATATATATATATATATATATATATATATATATAGCATATATTAAAACTATACGGAGTATACAGGGGCGGCCCTAGGGTGGGGCGGGCGTACGCGGCAGCCCCACCCATCGACCCACGTGCTCCGGGGTTTGGAAAAAAAAATAAAAAATAATTTATATATTGAAGGTTCGATAATATAAAACAAGGTAATATAGAAATACTCTAGAAGAGGGGTTGAATAGAGTATGTCCGTTTTTTGCAGAAAGTCTCAAGACTTTTGGAGCTCGTATAAAACCCTTTGAGATTAAACCTGAATCACAAAGTTAGACAATCGAACCAAGTGCGGAAATAAGGTAAAGCAATAGATAAAGGACACGAGTAATTGTTTACGAGGTTCGGCACGAACTTGGCCTACGTCCCCGCCTAGGGTTCTTCCACAACCCTAGGATTCAAAAGGCTTTATTGATTCGCTTAGCTTAGGATCCTAATAGCTCACCGAGAAGCCTCTCTCCTATACAATTGCAATCTAGTCAACTCACGTTCCCTTGGAGTCCTAGACCAATCTAGATGAGCCCCACCTCTCTCAGCTATCTAGTACAATCCTCTTACTCTCACAAATCAATAGCCTAGTGCAACTTCCCGAGTTACAAACTCTCGAGTAACACTATAAATGAATATATCTTATAAGCTCACAGTGTAACTCTCAAAGGCTTTGAAATAAAACAACAAACTCTTGAGCGCTAGCAGAGAGTACACTTGGAAGACAGATCTTGCTTGAATGAATGAAAGCTCGTGTAGCACTTATGTCTTCTGTCTTCATCTTCCTTCTCTATATATTGAGACAAATCGGCGCCAAGAGTCTTCTCCAACAGCTAGTCTAGATCATGGCCATCTTCGAGATCTTCTAAACATGGAAACTTTTGAAGCCACGATCTTTCCGATTTGAAACTTCTCAACACGCATCACAAGGAAGGAAATAATTCGAAGATACTTCCTGAAAGATTAGTTGCACATATATAATATAAAGAGAAGTATATAATAATATTAAATAATATTCGGACATATAGAATAGGTTTTGGATTTCATCAATTGTTAAAGCTCCAAAACCTTTGACACAGACATCCTGTCAAGGCCTTTGAAATTTATTTCGATTTTCATCAAGGGAGTTATCATATATATATATATAGAAGTGTTGTAATAAGTAAAACTATGATGAATATAGAATCAATTAGTCTACTTTGCTTAGTTGGTTGGTGGGAATGAAGGAAACTAATGTTAGATCAAAGGTTGGGGGGTTCAAGTCTCACTAACCTCATTTTTTAAAACAAATTTCACCTCCCTAAAAATAGTTTTTTTTTTATTATTTGTTCAACTTACACCCCAATTTCTTTGTTTCTACCCCTTATTTAATTATATTTCCACTTCCTGACTTTCCTATTATATACAAATTATCTAGTTATAACTAATTAAACCCCATAAAATTGGTGAGCGATCGAAAGGCGGAATCAGAGAGAGAGAGGCAGAGGGCGGAGGCGGAGGGCGAAGGGCGGAGACGGCAAATGAGGGGAGCATTCCCAATCTGCAGTGTCCAACAAGTTTCGTTCAATTCAATTTCTCCAGCCGTTGTTCGAAATTTGCGTTTCTAGGGTTTCCACCAACTCCATAGGAGAGCACAAGAAGAGGAAGATGGAGCGAACTACTCCGGTGAGGAAGCCTCACACTTCCACTGCAGATCTGCTCACTTGGTCCGAGATTCCTCCTCCTGAATCCGCCGTCGCCTCCATTCCCCGTCCCGTTCGTAATGTTCAGGTCCTCTTTTCCCTTCCTTCTTCTTTAAATTTGATTTCCTCTCGAAATTCCTACTCTTTTTTTTTCTCCTGATTTTGAGGGATTTTGGAATGGCAGCCATCAGATGGGATCAGCAAGGTCGTGTTTGGTGGTCAGGTGACCGATGAAGAGGCTGAGAGCTTGTCGAAAAGGTGAGATCTCGATTTTCTACATCCCTAACTGTTTCATGGTCCCTCTTCGGATGTTGTACGGACGGGGAGGTCTATCTTGATTGATCTAGGTTTTTGGTCTAATTATTTGATGGTTTGTGCAAATTCATTGCTGTTATGGTGCGTTAATTCCTTATTCATTGGTTAATTGTGATCTATTGTGTGAAGATCCCAGTTTTACTTGCCTTGGCGGTGCTGGTATGATATTTTGGAAATGGAAGGAGTGAAGGGAGCTGTTCCTGAAGTGGAGTGTTTGTAATATTGAATCAAAAACCTTGGCATAGTTCAGACTTCAGAGACATGGAGCGAGTGAGGCAAGAGCTAAAAGATGAACTGAAGCAGGTAACAAACAATCAGTATCTATATACTTTACATAGCTTGCATAAACAAATATCTTTCTCTTGCTCATGTTTGCTGCAGTTGAGGACTTTTTGTGATAAACGTACATAGTATTTAGTATTGATCCTTATGCCTTAGTTCTTGGATTGCTTGATAGCATTTAGGTGATAATTCAGATGTTGATAGATTAGGATTTAGTATGTTGCCATGTCTCTACTTAGATGTGAAAGGAGATCAAAGAAGATTTGGGCGTCATGTAAAACTAAAGTAAGTGTCATGTAAACCTAAAGTAAGCGTCATGTAGAAAGAAACACTTAGGAAGTAGAAACCTAATTTCTAATGGTGGGTTACCTATGCTAGCTGTGCAAAGCAATTCGAATGATTGTGAACGCTGGACCAAAAGCCCTTTATAGAATGATTCATGTGCTGGTTGTGTAAAACTAATGGTGGGTTACACTTAGGGTTATGCATTTAAACATTTTTCTCATCTTATTGTTGAAAAAGTTTATCACTTCGACCCCACTTTCTTTCCTTCTCAGCCTATATTTTGTAAGTATTAGCTTTTGAATTGAATATATAAAATGTTAGAATTTCATGTTCCTCCATAATTAAATCATCTATAGAATGATTCATGTTGTATGGTTCTAGAAAATAACAAGGAAAAGAAAAGAAGATGCATACAACATATTAAGTTATTCATATTATGCATTTGTTTATGGTACTTGGCTTTTATGTTACCACATTTTATGGTTTTCGGGTATGTGCAGCAATTTGGTAGTTCAATAGTTAATTTGAATTAATGCTTTCCATAGACAACTTATGGTTATACACCTTGTGTTTTTCTGTATGAAACTATGACTACATTTGGCCTTTAATCAAGTTGTATCACATAGAGCCTTATGTGTTGTTTTCACCGTGTCCTTTGATCTCGTTCTCTTTATATTGACACCATACAGGGCGAAGCTTGATGGGAATGAAAAGTTGCTAGATTTTGTTCAGAAGCTAGAAAGTGCCTACAATGAGACAGCAGAGTCAGGAAAATGACCAAGGATCTAGCCATACTGGTTCATTATCTAAAGTAAGTCATTAGGTGATCTTTTTCTAGGTAAAGAGTTAGATGATTTAATTACATATCTTGATCGCTGTCTTTGTTCTGATTTGTGCACGGTCACAAGAGACCTCTTTTAATCGTGGGTTTTGTTAGTTTTTGGGGAAGTTTTGGAATTTGTTTGTGGTGTTTTATTGGTGCTATCATGAAGTGGTGTGTAGTGCTGACAATTCATGCAATTCCTTGTCTTTCATCATTTCTTTTTTGTTTGAAGTTTTATGTGCATATCTAGATCCTGATTGAATGTAATGGGCATGAACTGATGTGCCTAAATTTGTGCTGATTCATTTCCTAAGAAGCTGCTTTTATGCTGTTAATTGGGACTTTTATGATGTTCATCCTTTTTTTTTTTACCGCTCTCACTTATTTCCTCTTGCAACTGTGTTTAGTTGGGAGAAACTGTCAGGGCTCGTCTGATAATTTTTGTGCACTGCCAGCGCCTTCAGTATATTAGTTGCTATTATCACTTGGTCACACACTTGAACAACTATGTAAATTTTCCACTGTTGGGATGACCTTTCATTTTGCCAGAGTGTTAATACATGATATTCTAGTACAAAAGTTAGAGCTATATATAAGTCTGCTCTTACTGGCTTTAAGTCCACTGATTCTCCTTTTTTTGTGGTTTGAGCTTCCTATTTACTCAGAAGGTTTAACAAATGTCTTTCGTTTCAAATTCTTTTTTTGCTATTATGTAATAATATTATATCTAATTTAAAGCCTATAAGTTCAAATGGTAGAGCGTTGCGTTCAAACACAAAGATGTGGGTTCAAATCCCATATAGGCTGAGATAACAAAAAAAACCCACAAATATGTCATTTAACGTCAGGTAATACTCGATGTCTTTCAAAAGACAAAATCGATGTCTTTGTGGTAGCAGCACCAAAAATAACCCATATTGAATTTACATGTCACCCATATCGGATTTACAAGACATATACTGTATTTTACATGACATATGAATTTTTTTACTTGACACCTGAATTTGAGACATTCAATTCCTTTTTTGATGATTCAGAATTTCTTCTGCTAGACTTCTTTTTTTTTAACTTGGTTTCAAATTCAGCCTTGGATGATTTATGGGGTAAGTTCACTCACTCCAACTGTCATGTGAAGTGACGTAGGTGACATGTCAAACCTATTACCTGTCATGTTAAAAACCTATCTTATGATGAATTCATCATAGAGAGATCTATGTACCAAGGATCCACGAGGATCGGAAGTAGAGTCCTTGGATTGTGAATCACTCGAGTGAGTCCTGCTCGTGGGCTTGTGCAATGAACTAGATGATTTGTGCCCGTGATGCCTTGATCTTTAGGACTTTTGAGTGTCATCTGACCCTGCGAACAGTGATGACCAAACCAAAGATTAATAGGACTTTTCATGAACTAGATTTATTTATAGTGAAAGGTAACGAAAGACACCGCGATTTCCGGTGATTAGAAGGCAAAATCATTCTGAAATTAGTCAATAAATTGAAATAAAAATCCAACCAAGCCGGAATATCAGGTGATTAATAGGCAAAATCATTGATGTCATACTTTTTCTACTAGTGAGAAATGGAAAATTAAGGGTTGAATATGTGAAACTTTACTTGTAAGTTTTTCAGGAATAAGGTGACCGTAGATATGTTTAGCTTTGAAAATCGTTCGACCACTGAATTGGATTGCGGCAACTTTACTTGTAGGTTTTGCAGGAATAGGTATGTGCTTTTCTTGTGTCATGTAGATTGTATTTTAATGCATGTTAATAGCAATTCATGTCATGTACATCGTCTTTGAATGACAAGTTCGAATTTTCCCTAATTACTAAATGTGTGAACCACATACTCAATTACTCGTTATGTAGCATAAGCGTTTCCAAGTGCATCATAAGTGACACAAAAACGCACCGATCAGTCGACCAAGACGAACATAGCGCAATGCCATGTCAAAACTATCAACTATCATGTCAAAGGTATTACTTGACATGTTAATATCGTTACATGCCATGTGCATCGACGTTGGCTGACATGTTCGAATTTCCCATAAGTACAAAATGCGCTAACTACATACTGAATTACAAATAAGAAGCACTTTTTGAAGAGGTAGATATATAGATAGAGTAACGAAATTACAAGGAAATATGGAACCATATGACGAGTCCCATGATTTTGATCAAGTTAGAAGGGAGAAAGAAGATTTTGAACGTGTCCATATTTCCACTGTCTTAGCTTGTTCCAATAAGAACTCGGAGATTTTGATCAAGTTAGAAAGGAGAAAGAAGATTTTGAGACGGAGGTAGTATATTACAACCGTCATGTAATATGAGACGAAGGTAGTATATTACAGCCGTCATGTAATATATTACAACCATTAGCGGACTAGAACAAGGTCAAAAATTGAACAACACGTTAGTAGACTATAACAAGGGCAAAGGCAAAAATTGAGTGTCATCGGATAGTCAAGGGGTTCGAGTCATGTGAATGGATGTACGTGGCTGGTCTTGTGTCCCGATGCCATGTGGCCTCTTTCTGCCCCTTGTCCTTGACAGCTTCAGCACCCTACGCACAAATAGGAGCTTTGTTAACATGACTCGTATATCTTTATACATGACAGATGTCAATACTGACATGACATACAACAAAGTTGTAGCAATTCAGTTTGGCCTAAGACAACCAAAATGTTCTGGTAGACAACCATAGGGTGTCCAATACGGAATCATATATTGGGCAGTTGATTTTTACTATGGTCATGTTTGATCAATCTCATACAAATCAAATATAATCAGCCTCAGCGTTTTTACATGACATCAGTTAATATTTACATGACGCTGTGTTGTAAAGGGTGACCATGCCAGTTGTAAAAAATTAACTGGACACCCTATGGTTTCCTACTGGACACCAATCGATTGTTTACTGGACACGTTTTAGGTTTTTTGTCTCTTCCGGGCTATGTTTGTCTACTGGACACCCTATGGTTGTCTACTAGACACCCTATGGTTGTAGGATTTGGAACCATTTGAATTGGTGCTCTGTTGAAGAAGTTATGCATTTTTTTATATTGAAATCGAGCACTTTTTATCTCTTTCATATGACAGCAGCAGCAAGAGGGAATTCAAGGCTTGTTTTAGGCTAAATTTTATGAGCGGAAAGGCAGATAACATTTTTAGAAAGGTAGATAACAATTCATCAATTTATTCTTACAATTTACATCTTTATGCACTTTACCCTTTTTTTGGAGGCAATAAAAAAAGACATCTAAATACTCAATTGAAACACAATCATCAAACACATTACGACAGCTTGAGCTCTTTTTTTTTTTGTCACTACAGAAGCTTGCTGTTTTCTCCCTGACTCTTTCTGTTGCTTTTGCTCCTGAGTTTCAGTTGTATTTTTCTGCGTTTCATTCTCCTGAACAGCTCCCACTTCACTTTTGCTCGGACCCTTCTTCTCATTCTTCTTTTCTATCACATCTTTCTCACTGATTTTTTCCAGCCTTTCCATCACACTCTTATCATTGTCTAAGCATGTTCTAGCACTCGACATAACCCCTGCAACATGGACAGACAAAGAAAGTTGAGGACCTCCATGAACACGAACACAAAATTCAGGATTGTTTCATCATCTTGCATGCTCTGGAGATCACATATCAAATAACAGAATCAAAATTCAGGATTGTTTCGCTTTGCAGCTGGATACATGACAATGTCATACAACTTACATCAACAGCAGTGAGCTTCGATGGTGACAAAGAACACTCTGAAGAGGTCTTCCAATTTGGGGGGATCACAGGTGATGATGGATCTCTATAAGGATTAAACCCAACAGGTCCAGGGCATCCAATAACAAATCCATACAGAATTTCCTCTACAAGGAAAACCAATTCACATATCAATTTACTTAAGACCTCAAACAACCAAATTCTACACCTAACAATAACAAATGGAGATATATAGAGATTACCATGTATGAACTCACCAATTAAGTGAACTAACTGACTGCTTACATAAGAAGTCAAGTTCAAAATCCTAGCAAAAACGTCATCCATTGATCATCATCTTCCAAGCTGCTCAGAGGGAAAAGGTGAACAAAATACCTTAACAGTTGAACTTGCACAGAATTCAGATCAGCTTTTGTGTTCAAGCGGTCACATAAGCACTAAAGCATATCAAACAAAGAGAAAAATAACCTTAAAATAAGATCATATATACATGAACTCTTGGAATCAAAACACATTCCCAAAAGCAAGGAACAAGCTAGGAAGAGAAGATCTTGGAGAGCAAAAGGATTTATGCAAAGGGAGAAAGAAATGCAAAGTCAACAAATCCTGGATGTAACTTGGAAAAGAACCCACAAGCTTACATCTCCAAGTCCCCATGTCCAGTTAAATCATAAATTTCTATGCTATTGTGCAAGTTCATACCATATCCATTCACACCATTAAATTGACACCCATCAAATGAATTGAATCACCTAAAAATCACACACCAAATTCTCACGGACAGGAAAACAAAAGTTTGAAATGATAACAAAATATCCTCATCAATACTTCTCATTCAAAGAAAACCACAAATTAACAAAATCTTCAACTGCTATCCAAATCCAGCAAAAACCCACAAAAGATACACTACCAAATACCAATTTCTCAATCAAACAACCACACAAATCCCCAACTGCTATCCAAATCCAGCAAAATCCCCAAAAATTATCAGAATAGGTGTAACTGGATCGATAAGAGAGTTACCTGCAACTATCCCTATTAGTTGGATGCTCTCATCAGTTTCTTTAGACAGATCACTCTTAATTTTGATTTCTTCACTCTCAATTTGTACAGACATTTTGTCGAACACTTTGTGAGCGACCTCGCTGATGGATTCCTTTGCAACAATAGGACCCTGGCCTCTGGACTTAGGCAACACCTCCAACAAACCATAGCCACCAGTCATAAAAAATAGTCCTCCCGGATTGAAACACACCATCTCATCACCATCATTTGTCTTAACATAAACATTCCCTAATTCGCAAATACGTGAAAGAATTTGGTCCCGATAATTACAAGAGTTACCTGTCGCGATGCTTCCTGGTTGAACGATCTCACCAGTTTCCATACTAACCTCGATCTCCCTGCTCCTCATTGATGTAGCCATTTTGTCGAACACTTCGTGAGCAGTCAAATTGATGATTTCTTTTGCAAGCGCAGGCTCGGCTGAATCATCACCTACTTGATTGGGCGATTCCTCGAGCGTATGAAGGCCTTCTTCATCATCCGTCGACTTCAGCCTGTCGGATTTGAGCAGATCTGGAGAGTTCGATGCGAGGGCTATCGACAGACTATTGACACCGAGCTGGTCGTCGATCTCCTGAGATCGGATTGGATTCCCTACCGATACCGTAGAGGGCCAGAGACAGATGGTGAAGTGCTGACGGTGCTCGGTGGTCTTTCCCGTATTTCCCTTTTTTCCCTCTTTCCTGGCTCCCCTCATGACCGGCTACCGATTGCACCCAAAATCCGGATATCCGGAAGTGTGCAAATTTTTTTCTGATGGGGTTATGTGTGTAAGGGTTTCATCCAAATGGGTTATTTTAGCAAATTTCCCATTTTCTTATCAGAATTTCATTGTATTTTATGAAGCATTTTAAAAATAATCCACACCAAATAAAAAAAAATTAATCCAAATTTATCATAACCTATTTTTTTTGACTCATTTCGTGGAATATATATCTATTCTTAAATGCGTATCCATAAATCTACTCTTTTTTTTCTCTACAATCAATTGATTTGTCTTTTAATTTCTAAATTATTATTATTGTATCCATATAATTAAATTAAATTAAATTAGAGGTGATTATCCATTCACCACTTTATCGATCCCTTAGTGACTTACATTTATCCTGATTGCATTACTTAATCAATCAATCATCAATATATAATACTAAAATAGAGGCGTGGAAATCCTATGTGGCGTGCTCTGGTGCGATTCGCTCACGTGTCGTTCTGTGGTGCAATCTGACCGGGTTTTTTGACACGTCAATTAATGATGATCCAATAAATTTTAGCCACGTTAGATGATAACCCCATCTATTTATACGTATGTCATCCCATGGGTCAATTTTAATTAATGATTAAATTAATTTTTATTATAAATATTCAACCCCTTATCTTAATTACAAATCTGATATTTTACCTTAATTTATTTTTTAAATATTTTATCTTGAGTTACTTATCTTTTACTCCGTAGTCATTAAGATTTGTTGTGTTAGTTTATGATAACTTTTTCCCAAGTATTTATTTAATATATAAGGAGATTTATAATCTGCATTTAATAATCAATATTACTATAGAAAATAATATAATTAATGTGACTTCACCAATAGCATTAAGTTTTAAATCTTAAAAGTTTTAATATAATATTTCCATATCATTATAGTTGATAAATAAATGTTTATTTTATAAAATGGTAGTTATGGCCTTAATTATTTTTATATATAAATAAAAGGATACGTAGTATATGTTAAATAATATGTTACATAATTTTTTTTTATCCTACCAAACTCTCTACGTCTACTTAAAAAATTTCAATTCATATGAATTAGTAGTTAATATAATTTGAGGGGTAGTCCTTTCATCCGATAACAATTTCCATGTTACCTTTTGAATAATTAATTAATAATATTCAATCTAATATCAAACAAAAAATAAACTATAAAAAAATTCATATAATAATATCATTTAATCAATCATAACTGAAACATATAATTTGAATCAACAATGATTATTTTAACTATTTAGAACTAAAGAGATAAAATTTCATCTCATGAAACTTTGAATCATTTCAAACACTAATAGAAACAATAAGGAGAATCGTATTAACTAATGAAATATAACTTTAATTGATAACTATCATTAATTATTATTAAATTATATAAATAATATAAATATTTAAAAGCTTATTAACCATATCTTAAAAGATATCTTAGAATGTTAGAAGATTTTTTATCAAAAAAATTATCAACAAATACGTACTAAATTATATACTTAAGTACTAAAAAGTGATTAAATATACATAAATTAACACGAAAAGGGATGTCAAGTCAGGGAGAAAATGCAACCGTAGATGAAAAATAAAGGTCAATGTGCCAAACTAAAACATAAAATATAGATTTAAAATAGCGATGAATATTTCGTCAAAATTTTATTTTAATATGAATATTTATAAAAAAATATGAAATATCATAAAGAAATAAATTTTATAAAATAATTAAACTTAAAAGATTCAAGTTTACATATACTGACATACCCTAGCTTTTAAGTCAAATTTATTTCAATACTTAAATGTAATAAATATAATAAAATAATATAAAATTTTATGAAGAAACCGGCTGCGAAGATCGCGGGTAATAAGACTAGTTTATTTAGATATACATGTAACCGTCATCTCATTAATTATTGGATATCAAAGTCCAATTTCTGTAGATTTACTAATATAAATCCATTTTTATCATCACATCTACATTCCATGCATGATTTTATTACTTTATATGGGAATATAATCACTATATTAATTAATTAATTAGCAGAATATATAACACGGTTGTAACATACTACCTCATCTAAAATCAATATATTAATCGTTCAAAATTAATTATTCTTTTAAAAATATATATTAGCTTTAATTTAATTTAACCTTTAAATATAAATTGAAACTTAATTTGTAATGAGAGATGATTCAAATACTTAGAAGTTACAAAACATTTAATGAAGAATCACAATGGGTTTTAACGGTTTCATCAATACACCATTTTAAATGTCATTTTGATTTTTAATGGATATATATTCATTACTAAATGAATCACCATAATTATTACTACGTAATATAAATGGATGAGTGGAGAAGACCTCTTCCTCCTGGGTGAAAGAATGAGGGTCATTATAGGTCGGAGGTGAGCAAGATGAGAATGGTCAAAGAGTACGGATATGACAATGCACGCCACATGCGGTGGTGGTGGTATCGAAGCTCGACCCCGAAAGGCCACTACACACTATAGGTTTGTCCATGTGGTGGTGGTGGTACGTGGATTAAGCGGTTCCTTCATCCAAAGAGGTAAGTTATTATTTAAATCTAATTTGAATACATCAACTCGATAACGAATTTGATAAATTCATATTCTTTTTGTGGCAGGTGAAGCAAGGATTGATATATAAAGAAGCACCGGTGGAGACGAGATAAAGAACAAAGACATATATATACAAATTTTCTACATGTTTGTTTACTATGCTTTCCATACGATCCGAATGTTTTTTTTTCTAGGCTGCTATTATATTTGTGGGTTAGAGTAAGAGATTTAACCATGTTTTTACCTCTCTTTTGTTTTGGCTAAAATGCAACATTTTTTTTTCCAGGAAATATTTTGGATAGAAAGACCGCCCAATAAGCTAAAGTTCAACATTATGGTGCAACTATACTAGGTAATTGTTTATATTTGTGTTTTTATTTCATGGGTTTGTTGGCTAATTTTAAAGCTTGAAAATTTGAAATCCCATACGTAAGTGAGTTTGTTCTATATTGATGGTGGCAAATTAACATGGAATTGGATGAACTCCAAGCTAAATGGGTTGCTACAAAGATATCCATTGAATTAAATCATTTGTTCTATATTGATGGTGGCAATACTATATACTATAAGATATTATGTGCTTTCATATTTCGTTAGCGTGACTACTTTATCGTTAGGTGAGTTGTTTTTCCTATCATTTATGATTATAAATACTTTAAAGCTCATATTTTATTTCTTTCACCTATTTATAGACTCAATTCAATCCGATTTGATATAAACAATGTCACGTGCGTAGCACGGGTCTGCCACCCTAGTACCTTTAAAAAATTGTATCTCAAGGCTCTTAATGACTCTCATTAAAGACATTCTCATGTTTTAATCCTTTTCTTTTTCTTTAATTTTATTAATGTATTAATAAATGATTTATTTTATACTCTTACTAACTTAAGAAAATTAATTATATTTTTCTAAATTTCTATGTTCAATAATAATGACCTCACTCACATCATTTTAAACCTCAATATATTTATAATGTATTCATAAATGATTTATATATACTCTTAATTATTAACTTAAGAAAATTAATTATATTTTCCTAAATTTTTATGCTCAATAATAATGACCTAACTCACATCATTTTAAACCTTAATATATTTATGAAATTCATATCATCCGAATAACATATATTCATATCAAAATCAATTCATCCTTAATTTTTTATATCTATACCTATCAAAGAATCTTTACGATCCCAATTTATGGATTTTTTTTGTTGAAACCAAATATTAAAAGTCTATTTTATCGATATATTTTATTAGTTTTAGAATCCTTGATGGATTTAACATAATTAATAAATTAATTTTAATTTTCGCCTAACAATTTCTAAAATATAATTATATAAGTGATAAAATATATAAGTTAATCGAAATTTAGCATGGATAATAATTTATTAATTTTTTATTTCACTTTTTTATACTCTGTATTTCTAATCTCCTAATTAATACATGGTAAAAATTAATTAAAAAAATATTTAACTTTTGGTACCAACATATATCATGATTATCACCATATATTATTTATTACATATTATTATGGAGGACTATTGCGAATTTTTCTTCAAAATATTCATTAAAAATAAATAATTACACATTTATTCACGACTTTAAACTATTTACGAAAATATTCATTTTTGCAGGTCCGTCAGAAAAACAAGGTATGAAACCGCGTTTTATTAAACAAGATATAATTCTAAAATTGGAGTGACGGTTGGAAAAAATTTATAAAAAGAAACGCGGTTTCAACCCGCATTTCTTTTTATTAATTTATTTCAAAATGAATTATATAATTATATTTATTAATTTTTACCAAAAGACGCGGCTTGAAGCTGCGTCTCTCTCCTTTTTTTTTCTTCAGGGAAAATGAAAAGGGGCGTTGGGGGGTCGCCGGGGAGAAGGATGGAGGAGGCCGGGGGGTCCCGATGTCGGGCAGGGACGAGGCAGATGCCGGAGAGAGGAGGTCGGAGGTCGTTGGTGGAAAGACAAGAGAGGAGGTCGGAGTCCGATTTGGGGCAGCCATCGACTGATTTAGACATTCGAGCCGGAGGTTACCGCCGACATTCGACCTCCGACCGCCATCTTGAGCGCCACCTCCTGCAGGAAAGCACTAGAGGAAGGAGGGTGCCCGTTGAATCCTGGAAATTAGGAGAGGTCGATGCCCGGAGGTCGGAGGAGAGGGCTGCCGGAGGAAGGAGGAGATGAGAAAGGAGAGAGGGTCGTCGGGGTCGGAGGTCGATGGCCGGTGGTGGAGCTCGAGACAGCCGGCTGACCTCCTTTCTCCTCTTTCACAGCTCCTCCGGTGGCTTCAAAGCAGCCGTCATTGCCTTGCTCCACGATCCCCTTTCCCTTTCCTCCTATTACTTTCCCTTCCTTAATAAAAAACATATAAAAAAATTTACAAGACACTAAACCGCGTGTCTAATGTAAAAATATTTATCCCCCACCTAATTAATTCTAAAATAATATTAATAATAGAAACGCGGTTTCAAACAGCGTTTCTTTTGTTAAATTTTTGTCAATTTTTTCTTTAGTTTAAAAAATTCCACCTGGTTAATAAAACGCGGTTTCATACCGCGTTTTTTCTGACAAACCTGCAAAAAATGAATATTTTCGTAAATAGTTTAAAGTAGTGAATAAATGTGTAATTATTTATTTTTTAATGAATATTTAAAAAAATCGACTATTATACGTGGATGAATTAGGGTTAATTACTTGCAACCATTAATATAAATTATTATCCATGCTAAATTCAAGACTTCAATGGACATTTTGAAGGGATATGAAACGATGGAAGAAAAATCAAACGGTTAATTAACTTCAATTTTATTGAATTGATTGTCATAAATTCAATGACCACCGTTACAAGCTCATCGGCTACTCAATATCTTTTTAGATATATATGATCAATGGAAAGGGGAATGACATCGAGTCTTTCGTAAATTTCTTAAAAGTTAAAAACCAAAACAAAGAATATAAGAACAAGAGCTCATAAAAAACCAAAGGAGCTAGGAAAGGAAAAACTCAAAGATCTTTGGGTGAATTTGGTAATTAGACCTTTTGAAAAATCCAATTAGCTAATTAGCCTACATAAAAGTAAAATTAGTTTTTAGATGTAATTAGGGGTGTGCAGAAAAACCCAACACGACTGATACGACACGAAAAAACACGAAACCGAGAAGACACGACACGATAATGACACGAACCGAAAAAACACGACATTAAACGGTTCGTGTTCGGATCGGGCATATTCCCTTACTGGATACCCGACGCGAACCGTTTAATTTTTTTTTTAAAATTTAAATATATAATAATGTAGTATTAGTATTTTGTATTCCCATAAGAATCATTAATGAAAAGTGGCTCAGTTGGTTTGTGCCGTGTGGGATTTAAATTAGGCGTAATAGGTCTCCGGATTGATACAAGCTGTTTTTTTTATTTGTTTTTTTTAATTGCTTCTTTTCAAACCCTGGTATAAAGGTGAGGTGAAGTGGTGAACAACAAGGATGGTGTGCGCCTCCTCTTGACCTCATATCTCTCTCTCTCTCTCTCTCTCTCTCTCTCTCTCTCTCTCTCTATCTATCTATCTATCTATCTATCTATCTATCTATCTATCTATCTATCTATCTATCTATCTATCTATCTATCTATATATATATATATATATATATATATATATATATATATATATATATATATATATATATATATATATATATATATCTTCTGAAGACCTAAAAACAGTTTATGCGTTGAACGGCAAGGACGGTGCTCTCTCCCTCAAAGACCTGAAGAGGGTTTGTGCGCCTCCTCTCTCTCTCCCTCAAATTCAATCATCTCAGAATATTCAGATCTATAGGCGGTAAGGGTTGTACGAGTAGAGGCAATAAGAGGAGGCGACTCAGATTCGGAAAACTGTTGAAAGCATGCGGAAAGGGCGACTCCACTCTCTCTCTAAGGACGATGACTCGGAGTTTCCAGATGCAGCGGTCGGGTCTGCCTCTCTCGCAATCATCTCGATGTCTCTAGATCCGGACACTGCTCTTTATCTCCGGCGTTCGAACGATTGTCTCCTCTCTCCTATCTCCATGGTATAGGCATTTCGAAGACGGCTATTGATCCTACTAGTTGTATTGTTGTTGCAGACTTCGATTCAAGACTTGCAATTTTTATTGTGAACGGTTGTGAATTTGTAGATTTGATTATGTCTTGCTGTTTAGAAACTCATCCTTAAAAAAAAAAACCCCAGCCTTCCATTCAATGGTTCGTGTCGGGTTATCCGAGTATCCGACACGGATCCGCTTCGTGTATCCGTGTCGGATACCCGACACTTCTCAGATCGTGTTCGGATCGGGGGGTTTTGGGTTAACGGTTTCGGGTATCCGATACGGATAACCGTGTCGTGTCGGATACCTGGTTATGAACATCCCTAGATGTAATGCACCCCTTCCCATGGAGTAGTAAGGGCCAACGTTGACCGATTCATTCAGTTTTTTTTTAGGATTGATGCCACTTTTTACCGTGATGTCATTTTTTTAAAGTAATGTTTGATGCCATTTTTCAAAGTATGTTTTGATGCCAAAATTTTAATGACATTTTTTTTCTTTAATGAGATGCCAAATTTTCAAAGTTGTGTTTTGATGCCATTGTTCTAATGTAATTATTTGATGTCACTTTCTTAATCAAATTGTTTGATGCCACTTTTTTAATTAATCAATTGTATATCGATATAGTGTCATTGATTCTACTTGTTTCTCACCGATGATACATTTGTAATTACACTTCATTGATGCAATCGTTTGTCGTGACATTTTTATTACATTTTTATACAATTGATGACACAAGGACATGCATAAAATGTGATTGATTAAACTTCATTGATGACATCTTTTTAATAACGAAGTTTATTTATTGATGACATATGTGATTACACCTCATTGACCGCATCATTTATGATGACATTGTTTGTTGATGACATTTGTATTTATACAATTGATAACATTTTTATACGATTGATGACACAAGGGTATAAAATGTGATTACACTTTATTGGTGATATTTTTATTGATGACACATTTCTGATGATTTTTAAGAATCTTATCAACTGCTTCAGATGTTTGTTTGAATATTTGATCATATACCTTTTCTTTTGTGTTGCGACAAGTCACCCACACAGAGAGGGCTTGGATCCTCAGTTTCACTCATGAAAGAGTCAACGGATTGGGCATATCTGAAGCTCCTATCACATGGACTTATCATGGCGTTCCTCTTTAGTTCTTTATGCAGTCTTGACTTGAGAGTTGCTTCCGCTCGCAGTGCTGCAAAAAAGGAGTAACGAGTAATGAAGACTCCACCTTGATTGTAAGATCTTCAGACCTAACGTGCAGGTGATCTAAAGGATGATGAAAGACAAAAAGACTGGGTTTCAAGGTCTTGAATCCCAGACTCATATGTTTGGATAATCACTTATGCATTTCTCTATTGACTTGTTCTCTCACAGGAAAGAATCCGAGGCCAACCTTGTTGGGCTATGAGAAACGATTTGGTTTTAATATATATGTGTGTGTGTGTGTGTGTGTGTGTGTGTGTGTGTGTGTGTGTGTGTGTGTGTGTGTGTGTGTGTGTGTGCGCGTGTGCGCGTGCGTGCGTGCGTGCGTGTGTGGGTGTGCGTGCGTGCGTGCGTGCGTGCGTGTGTGAGTGTGCCACACAAGGAAAGACCTGATTCATACTTGATCATACGTGATCAAAAAGAGATTGAAGGAATAACCTTGGAAAGCACACAAACGGAAAGATCATTTTCGGAAAGAATTCAAATGTCTTGGAAAGTATTTGAAATTCAAACGGTCTCCCTCCAAGAAGCTCTCAAAGTTTTCCGACTATATAAAGACGAAGGCCAAGAAGGATGAAGACACCTAAGCAAGCACTCAAGCAATCATAGCATCCTAAAGCATTCGTCATCTCAAGTTTCTCTTACATTCTCTAAAAGCCTAAGTGTTGTTCATTGTTTAAGAGTTGAGAGAAACACTAGCACTTATTGTACAAGCCATTCATTTTACACTTAGAGTATTTTATACTCGATCAAAGCACACTTGGTGTGCGGTGTGAGCTTTTATTTCACTTGTAAGGTTGAGAGCTAGAATAGAAGTGGTGAGGCTTTGTATAGAGAAAGGGTAGTTTCTCTAGGAAGTTCTAGGATCAAGTGAAGTGAAATAAGAAGTGTTTGAATCCTACGGGTTGGATAACCCTAGGCGGGGACGTAGGCCAAGTTGGTGCCGAACCTCGTTAACAATTCGTTTGTTCATCATTTATATTCCGCATTTACATTATCATATTCGATTTCACTTCGTCAAGTCCTGATAGCCTATATCAAGGTCTTGACAAGTTGCACTAAATTTCTATTGTTGCGAAAATCGTCCATACTCTATTCATCCCCCTCCCCCTTCTAGAGTAATATTCATCGCCTTATAGACTCTTCAATTGATATCAGAGCTTGGCTCACAGCCTTTTGATTTAACAATCTTGTGAGTTTTCAGCATGTCTACCATAGGTGATGGAGGTTTTGCTCAAGGAAGGTCAACCAATAGACCTCCACTTTTCTGTGGCAATAAATTTGTCCACTGGAGATCACTGATGCAAATGTTCATCATTGATCAAGACCTTGAGCTATGGGGCCTGGTCAAGAATGGACCACACGTTCCAAAAAAGACTGTCGATGGAAAGCAAGTTGATAAAACTGAATCTGATTACGATCAGACTGATCTAGAAAACATTGCTAAGAACTACAAAGCTATGAATCTACTGTACTGCGCTCTCGATGCTAATGAGTTTAGCCGTGTCTCAACTTGCAAAAGTGCCATGGAAATTTGGGACAAGCTTATAGTTACTTATGAGGGCACCAGTCAAGTCAAAGAGAGTAAGATCAATATCTTTCTCAGACAATACGAGCTATTCAAGATGAATCCTGATGAGACAGTAAAGGAGATGTTTACGAGATTCACTCGAATTGGAAACAACCTCGACTCACTTGGAAAAACCTTCTCCAACCCGGAGAAAGTTCGGAAGGTTCTTAGGAGCCTCCCAAAAATCAAGTGGGGTCCCAAGGTTACTGCAATTGAGGAAGCTCGAGATCTCTCTACACTACCATTAGATGATCTTCTCGGAAAACTTATTACTCATGAGATGATACTAAACGAGGAAGATGGAGAAGTACCCTCAACAGCTAAGAACCTTGCTCTCAAAACTAAGAAAGATAACTCACAATCTGAGAGTGATGAATCTGACGACGAGGATGATCCCTTTGCTCTCATCACACGGGGATTAGCTCGAATTCAGAAGATGAAAAAGCAATTTTCCAACCGTGAAAATGATGATTCATCTAGATTCAAAGGCAAGTCTCCCAGCATGTCAAAGAAACCAAAAGTAGTAACATTTTTGAGTGTGGCGAGACAAATCATCTCGTAAAAGAGTGTCCTATGAAGAAAAGAAATAAGTTTAAAAAATATGAACAAAAGAAAAAGGATATGCTTGCAACCTAGAGTGACTCAGATTCATCAAGTGACCCAGACACTAAAAAAGAGCAGGCAAATATCTGTCTTATGGTTCAACATGAAGGATCACAGACTCATGACCTTGAACAAGTGGTAAGAAACCTAATGTCTAGCCCCCCCGATGTTCTCTCTGAAGTCCTAAGAAATATGATTTCTAGTGAAGATGCTTACAACAGTGAAATCAACACCTATAAGGAAAAGCTGATAGATCAACAGAAATGTATTAGTGATATGTCGCTGGAAATGAAAAATCTTGAAGCTTCTCGGTCGGACCTTGACATTAAAGTCAAGATCTTGAGCTTAGAGAATTCTGATCGCAAGCAAAGCCTCTCCTCTATAAAGAATCGTAATGAGGATTTAGAGAAAGAGAAGGCAAAGCTAACCGATAAATGTCAAGACCAGCAGACTTCGCTCATTCAGTTCACCAGATCTAAAGCCAATCTTGATAAGATGTTGGGTGAGCAACAACTCTCTATTAATAGGAGTGGTATTGGATACAACAAAAACTTTCCAAAAAAACCTAGTACCACTTATGTTAAAGCTAAAGGCTATTGGCGTTCACCTACTTGCTTCCACTGCTGCAAAACAGGGCATGTTAAGGAAACTTGTCCATATAGGCGAAAAGATCCTTACATCATTAGAAATACATTTCCAGTTCGACTTAATGAGCAGATAAAACAAGTTTGGGTTCCTAAGGGGACAAGACTACCCAATATGGTCTATCCTCATTATGAATCTAAAACTATGTATTGGTCTAGCCGGAAAGGATGATGTTTGTCTTGCAGGATATCATCAAGAACAAAGAGCCAAAATGGATAATGGACAGTGGATGCTCACGACACATGAGTGGAAAGAAATCTCTATTTCAAGATCTTAAGGAGCAAGCCACTGGAACAATTACTCTTGGTGATAAAGGTCAGTGTAACATTATCGGTATTGGTAATATTGGTAAATCAAAAAGTTGCATTACAGATGTTTATCTTGTTGATGGATTAAAGTATAACCTCTTAAGTGTCTCTCAGTTGTGTGACAAAGGAAACAAAGTTGGCTTTGACAGACACAACTGTGAAGTCAGGAATGAAGAAACTGGTGATCTTATCCTCACTGCTCACAGGCACAATAATACTTATGCCGTAAATACTAACCTTATTACAGGTACAAAACTCAAGTGTCTCAAGGCCTTGACAAAAGACCCCAGCCTATGGCATAGAAGACTAGGTCATGTAAGCATGCACACCCTCAACAAACTTAAAACAAGAGTTCTTGTTCGAGGATTACCTGATTTGAACATCAAGAAAGAAGATCTATGCAATGCATGCACAAGAGGTAAACAGACACACAGTTCCTTCAAATCCAAAAAGGTTGTAAGTTCCTCTAGCCATCTTGAGTTGTTACATATGGACTTGTGTGGACCTATGCGTGTCAAATCTCCAAAGGGTAAACAATACATCCTGGTTATTATTAATGATTTCTCTCGTTTTACATGGATCTCCTTTTTAAGAGAAAAATCAGAGGCTTTGTTCGAGTTTTCTAAACTTTGTAAGGAGTTGTAGATCTTGAAAAACATACCTATTATCTCCATTATGAGTGATCATGGTAGAGAATTTGATCAACTTGAATTTGATTTGTTTTGTAATAAATATGGAATTTCACACAACTTTTCAGCCCCTAGAACTCCTCAACAAAACGGAGTTGTGGAACGAAAGAACCGCATTTTAGAGGACATGTCTAGGACAATGCTTTTGGAAAATGGTTTGCCAAAGTTTTACTGGGCTGAGGTTGTTAACACGGCCAACTATATCTTGAATCGATGTTTAATTCGCCTCATTTTGAAAAAGACTCCTTACGAACTTTTCAAAGGAAGAAAGCCTAGCATTTCCTACTTCAAACCTTTTGGATGTACTTGCTTTGTTCATAACAATGGCAAAGATAACCTTGAGAAATTTGACGCACGTAGTGATGAAGGTATCTTTCTTGGTTATTCTACTATTAGCAAAGCTTATAGAGTTTATAACAAGCGCACCAAAATTGTTGAGGAGAGTATCCATGTGGTATTCGACGAAAGCAATAATGGTGTGTTAAGTGAAGCTTTTGCAGATCTCAATCTAAATCATCATGATTCAGATGGAGAAGAAGAGGACAAGGCTGAAAATAAGCAGGACTAGGAAAGAAACATGCAAGAACAAATCCAAGATACCAACGAGCTATCTCAAGACCTTGAGAAGGAACTACAGAATCGGGATTCAGTTATTGAAGAATCCAACTCTCAAACTTTCACTCAAGACCTTGAAGAAAGGCCAGCTACTATCTCAAACGATTAGGGTCCAAAGCAACGAAAGTTCAAACATGCCTCGTCACACTCAGCTCAAGACATCATATCAGATCTATCATCTGGGGTACAAACTCGATCTAGATTAAAAAATCTGTGTGCCTTCTATGCTTTTGTCTCTCTTGTAGAACCAAAAACCCCAGCTGAAGCACTCAAAGACTCGGACTGGATCACGACCATGCAAAATGAGCAAAATGAGTTTCAAAGGAACAAGGTATGGACTCTTCAACCCAGACCTAAGCACCAATCAGTCATAGGAACTAGATGGGTGTTCCGAAATAAATTGGATGAAGCAGGCAAGATCATTCGAAACAAAGCAATGCTTGTTGCTCAAGGATACAATCAAGAAGAAGGTATAGACTACGAGGAGACATTTGCTCCCTTAGAAAGGTTAGAAGCCATACGTATATTACTTGCTTTTGCATCTTTAACGGGTATCAAGCTATTTCAAATGGATGTCAAATGTGCATTTCTAAATTGGTTCTTGGAAGAAGATGTTTATGTTGCTCAACCACCAGGATTTGAAAGTGAAGAATTTCCTAATCATGTGTATAAATTGGACAAAGCTCTCTACAGTCTCAAACAAGCCCCAAGAGCTTGGTATGAGAGATTGTCCAAATACCTTCTTGAAAATGGTTTTCAACGGGGATTGATTGATAAAACTCTCTTCATCAAGACTCGTGGAAATGACCTTTTGATTGTTCAAATATATGTTGATGATATATTATTTGGTACTACTAACAATTCCCTCTGCAAGGAGTTTTCTGAGATTATGTGCAGAGAATTTGAAATGAGTCTCATAGGAGAATTAAACTTCTTCCTCGATTTACAAGTTCTTCAAACAAGTAAGGGAATCTTTCTAAATCAAGGGAAATACACCAGTGATCTGCTTAAGAAGTACAAAATGGAACAATCAAAGGTAGCAAAGACCCCTATGAGCTCCACTCTCTCCTTTGACCAATATAAGAATGGTAAGAATGTGAACCAAAAAGAGTACAGAGGTATGATTGGTTCACTCCTATACCTTACTGCTAGTAGACCTAATATAATGTTAAGTGTCTGTATGTGTGCGCGATTCCAAAGTGACCCCAAAGAGTCTCATCTTATTGCTGTGAAAAGAATCTTCAGATACCTAAATAGATCTCAAGACCTTGGGCTCTGGTATCCCAAACAGAGCAACTTTCATTTAACATGCTATTCAGATGCAGATTTTGCAGGCTACAAGGTTGATAGAAAAAGCACTTCTGGTTGCTGCCAACTCCTAGGATCTTCCTTGATAAGTTGGCACTCTAAGAAACAAAATTCAGTGGCCTTATCAACTACAGAAGCCGAGTACATTGATGCTGGTGCATGTTGCTCTCAGATCCTTTGGATAGCACAACAGCTCAGAGACCTTGGAATTGATCTTAAAGGTATCCCTATATTGTGTGATAATACTAGTGCTATTTCTATCAATAAAAATCTGGTGCAACACTCGAGAACCAAGCACATTGATGTGAGACATCATTTCATAAGAGATCATGTGGAGAAAGGTGATGTATCAATATCCTTCATATCTACTGATTTTCAGTTAGCTGATATTTTCACTAAACCACTCCCTGAAGATCGTTTTAACTTCATTAGACTGAAGTTGAGCATGCTTAATAGGGAAGCACTTTCTTAGGGGGAGTAATCACTCCCTATATGAAAGCATAGAATTCAACTGACATCTCAAGGTCTTAACTTCATAGGTTTCCGAGATGCTCATCCGAATAAAATAATATTGGATCAAATTATGTTGGTATCTTATGGATATTCAACAAGAGTTTCTTTAATATTTTTTACTCTTTCAAATATCTGTTACCCCATATCTTATTTTCCTTGTTTAAAATTATTCTAATCTCTTTAATTCTTGCAAGTGGATTTGACTCCTTGGGTTTTGAAAAATCTGATAATCATTACTTACTATTCAAAAGAGTTATTGAATCTGTACTTGCCGATTTGAAAAGGAGGAAACGATTCAGTGTCCAGTTTATTTTGCTTTTTAAGAAACCTCTCTACCTCTCTGTCTAATCCACTCCATTTCACCCTTTCTGTGCTTTCTCTCTCTCTCTCTCTCTCTCTCTCTCTCTCTCACTGATTTCCAAAACCCCTCCCTGTTTCTAAACTAAAAATGGTGGGATCCAAGCGTTCTTCAGCCTCCCCGTCTCCTGCTTCGTCTGCTAAGAGGTACAAGATGCCGACCAACAAAAGCAAGCGGATTATGGAAGAATCTGAGGATCATTCCGAGGACTCCAGCGAGCACTCACCATCTCCACCACCTCTACTCAGGAAATCCAAAGGGAAAGCTCCAGCCACATCTGATCCTGCTCGTCCTCCCCAGGTACCCTCCAACATTTCCCCTAACTGGTTTTGCTCTAAGGAGGTTGCAGAGTCCTGGAAACAGGACTTTTGCAACCGAAGGTTATGCTTCTGCGATGCTGTCGATTTCTCCCTCCTCCAATCCATGCCTTTGCCATGCATCTCTCTCCTAAAATCCACCTGCTTTTGGACTGTCCTTAACCCTGGCAATTTTGCCTACCCCCAGCTTACTCGACTTTTCTATGCAAATCTTACTGTTCATCGAGTAAATGGAACCCTAACCCTCGTATCCAAGATCAAGAACACCCGAATCCGCCTCTCCCCCGATAGCCTTTCTCTCATCCTTGATCTTCCAAGTGAAATCCCTACAAAAGAGTTCCCAAGCCGATTCGAATGTCTCTCACGAGCACGAGATGAATTCTTCCTAAAATCTCAAGGCCTTGGATCCTCATCGTCCCACAAACCTACTCACACTGCTCTGAACCTTCAAGCCAAGCTCATCTTCACCATTTTGGCTCGCTGTATCTTCCCACGCATCAACTCTAGGGAATTGGTGACCCAGAACCTTCTCGAGATCCTCTTTCTAATTATGAACGGATATGAGCCTAATTTGCCCAAACTTATTCTCGATTATATGACCCACGTCTCAACCTCCTCTCGTCCTATGCCATTACCCTATGCAAATCTTTTGCCCAAAATATTTGATGCATTTGATGTCGACACATCGGGAGAAGAAAAGCAAACCTATAGCGAGACCATTGATGAGAACTGTCTCGAGAGATTGGGTATTGTCAAAAACCTGAGGGGACAGTGGATTCTAAAGAAAGATTCGAAAGGGAAACAAGTTGCTGATAACAGTGTGACTGAGGATAGACTGGCTACTGTGGAGACTGAGTGTCAAGACCTTAGGTTTGATTTAAGCAGAATGTGGTCGAATGTGGTGATTCGCCAGGACTAGACTCATGAGCTACTCTCTATGGTAAACTGTAAGCTAGATCAGATGATGCTTCTTAATGCTTTAACCTACACTGCTACAGGCTTTATCATGCCACTGGAACCAGAAACCTTCGATCATGTGCGTGAGAAGACAGGGAATGTCATCCTCAACTGTGAAAATCAAGTGAAGAAACGCCCAATTCTGCGCCCCACTCACCATGAACCCACCATCCTCACGGTTGAGCAATATGGTGTGGTCAAGAAGTACAGGGATGTGGAGCGTCAGAGACAACTTACACAAATGGAAAAAGACAAGGTCACCAAGGACGCCATGGATAGGTGGAGAAAGAAGTACATAGACAAGGTCAGGAGGAAGTACCTTCCACCCAACAAGCAGTACCCTACTTTTGGCGAATGGGTTGAGGAAGATGCCGGCATCGCCCCTCCTGAAGATCCTGCTGCTTCTGACGCACCTAGCACATCCTCTGCTGCTGAGCCATCCTCTGCTAAGAGAGGCAAGAAGGCTCTAAGGAGCAAGAAGAAGAAGGTTGCAGATGGGAAATCAGACTCAAGGCCTTGATCTCCCACCCTCTTTAATCTACCTTCTAAAAACTCTTATTTTCTTGCTCGTCTTTTAAGAACTCCTAGCTTTTGTTGTTGCTTTCAGACATTTTCACCTCTCTACCCCTTTTGTTTGAAGACAAAAAGGGGGAGAATGTTTTGACTGCTGCGTTTTGGCACTGGTTGGTTGGTGTTTGATGTTTTAAAACTTTGATGATCCAAACATTTTATGCTCATTTTATATAATATGCTTATATCCTATATAATGGTTGTTGGTACTATATTATGAATACTGAAACACGTTTTGTCTTCCATCAAGGGGGAGATTGAAGACTCCACCTTGATTGTAAGATCTTGAGACCTAACGTGCAGGTGATCTAAAGGATGATGAAAGACAAAAAGGCTGGGTTTCAAGGTCTTGAAACCCAGACTCATATGTTTGGATAATCACGTATGCATTTCTCTATTGACTTGTTCTCTCACAGGAAAGAATCCGAGGCCAACCTTGTTGGGCCTATATTATAATAGGCTTTATCTTGGGATGTGAGAAACGATTTGGTCTTTATATATCTGTGTGTGTGTGTGTGTGTGTGTGTGTGTGTGTGTGTGTGTGTGTGTGTGTGTGTGTGTGTGTGTGTGTGTGTGTGTGTGTGTGTGTCTCATCTAACCCATTTGGTTTGCTAGATACATTATGTATGTGCTTTTAGGATTTCATATACCACACAAGGAAAGAACCGATTCATACTTGATCATACGTGATCAAAAAGAGATTGAAGGAATAACCTTGGAAAGCACACAAACGGAAGGATCATTTTCGGAAAGAATTCAAATGTCTTGGAAAGTATTTGAAATTCAAACGGTCTTTCTCCAAGAAGCTCTCAATGTTTTCCGACTATATAAAGACGAAGGCCAAGAAGGATGAAGACACCTAAGCAAGCACTCAAGCAATCATAACATCCTAAAGCATTCGTCATCTCAAGTTTCTCTTACATTCTCTAAAAGCCTAAGTGTTGTTCATTGTTTAAGAGTTGAGAGAAACACTAGCACTTATTGTACAAGTCATTCATTTTACACTTAGAGTATTTTATACTCGATCAAAGCACACATGATGTGCGGTGTGAGCTTTTATTTCACTTGTAAGGCTGAGAGCTAGAATAGAAGCGGTGAGGCTTTGTATAGAGAAAGGGTAGTTTCTCTAGGAAGTTCTAGGCTCAAGTGAAGTGAAATAAGAATTGTTTGAATCCTACGGGTTGGATAACCCTAGGCGGGGACGTAGGCCAAGTTGGTGCCGAACCTCGTTAACAATTCGTGTGTTCATCATTTATATTCCGCATTTACATTATCATATTCGATTTCACTTCGTCAAGTCCTGATAGCCTATATCAAGGTCTTGACAAGTTGCACTAAATTTCTATTGTTGCGAAAATCGTCCATACTCTATTCATCCCCCCTTCTAGAGTATTATTCATTGCTTTATAGATTCTTCAAGTAACATTCACTTTCAGCTAAAGAGCTCGAGTTGAAGAATGATCTGTTGGGTAATGACTCGAACAAATGAGATCAAGGACTGAAGAGCAATTGAAAACATTTCAATAGCTGTTGAACTGAAAATGGTGGTGAGAGAGGATCTAGATCTAGATTGATCAATTAGCTATGAAAGGCAACAAATCTTTTACATGCCGACAAGAAAAGCCCATGATCGATTGAGCCTAGAGAGGCGTAAAACTAAAGGATGAATGAGCCTCAACAACTGCATCTCCGGTCTCCCTAATGGTCAAAAGCTAAAAGAAGCATAGCAAATCCAGAAAAACGAGATGGTACCAGTAACAGCTGCTGCTGTAAGGGTCATGAAATCCCCGGGGCTTCTTACATCCACCGATGATCGGACCATTGAAACAACACGATCATGGTCAGCCCCAACTTGTTCAGCCATCTCGATGCAGCAAGATGCCAAGAGCTCTGTAGTAGAAGCAAGAGCCCTGGTCATTTTTGAAGCCGAGCTGGTGTCTTCTGCAGCAGAAATCGCTGCCATGGCAGCCGTGAGGCCAGCAACAGAAACATCAGCGTGCATATGTGAATTTTCCACTCTTGATCTGTCCTTGTGTTGGAACCACTTTCCGATCCTACCCGTTCGCCTGCTGTGAGCAGAACCCATCACCCTGTCCACCTTCAAAACGCAAGCACACGAACATTTCATCCTATGATCAAACATTTCATTCACATGTTAAGGTTAACTAACAGAACTGGGTTATTGTATAACCATAATAGACTTGAACATCTGCTTCTTTTCCACTGGGGTACCTCCCAATTCCCTTGATTTCATACCTAAATCCACCAAAATCAGATTTCAAAACAACTTTCATAGCTAAGAAGAGAAATTAGTGACAAATAATAACGGAAAACAAAAATTACTTGAATCATCAGGCTCTTGAACCTCTACTTCTCATCAAGCTGACACAAGCTTTTTACTATAGTAGAAGCAAAATCCCACAACAAGCATAGCAAACTCCCATGCCAAATGATGCAATACAGAACTGACGAGAGAGGGAGGGAGAGAGTATGGGAATCAGCATCTCGTGTTTGTATTGGTGTCACCTACCAAGTCAGAATCTCTTGCTGTCAACATCCTCCAAGGAAGCTCCAACCGAATAGCAAAGTTAAAAGAGGATAAACAGAAGTCAACTGATGAGTGCTAAAATTTTGAACTAGATGAACGGAGTATCAATCAACTCTAGATCGAGAATTACTGAATTTCGAAGGCAAACTATAGAAAATTGAATACAGCAAACCTACCTGGAGGACACGCGCACGTCGGCACTGGAAAGGCACCTACATCGCTCCCTCACCCTTCAATCCCCGCCTCTAGCACGGTCGTCCTCGGATTCGGTTCCACTTTAGGCGATTACAACCAGTGGCGGCCGCAGGAATCGCTGGAGGAGGGGCGAAATTGTTTGTTGGGAAAAAAAAATTCCTCGGTATATATAATAAATACTTTTTTAAATATATTGAAAAAAAACTATAAATTGTGATATAAATATGATATTTTATTAAAAAAATTCATGCAATAATTTAATATTTTATATGTGTGTAGCATGATTAAGATTTTTTTTAAAAATATTGAAAGAAAATTATAAATTTTTTAAAGAATTTGTCATTGGTAAATTAAAAAAAATTGATAAGATTAAAAACGATGACAAAAAACCTCATAAATTGTGGTTTAACTAAAAACATTTCATAGGAATAAAAATTAGAAGAATTTTTTAAAATATAAGTGTAACATAAAGAATAATCTTATGAAAATATTAAAAGAAAAACATATAATTTGATTTAAATATGACATTTATAATATGGAAAATTTGGTTGGAATAAAAAATAGTGGAAAAATGGAAGGAATGAGATTTAAACTCATGACCTCTTGGATCCCTTTTCCTTTCTTCCTTCCCTCCTTTTCACCAACTAAGCTAGATTTTTTTTTTATAAGGAAAGAACCCGGCGGCATCCTGGCGGATGAGGTCAAGAAGACCGGGATCATTTGTAACATCGACTCCTGGGGCAGAGTGTCTAAGGTGTGCAACCTTATCTGTCACTCTATTGTCCATACGAGGAACATGGAAGAAAACTACTTCTTCCACAGTCGATAGCAGCACTTGTGTATCCGAAAGTATTAGTTCGATCTCCCATGGGCATTTTGATTTCCTATTTAAATGGTCAATGATTATCTTGCTAACACCTTCTATATGGATCTTTTTAATATTGAGTTTTCGAACCTGTTGTATCCCTAATTGAAGGGCTAGGGCCTCTGCTGTCAGTGGCTTTTGTTTGCCCAGTCAAAGGTGTTGAACAGAGATTGGGTGGCCGACCCAGTCCCTAATGACAACACCCGTAGTGCTTTCGCCATTAGGGAGAGTAGACCCGTCGAAATTCAGTTTGAACGTGTCCCGGCCAGGAGGCTTGCGCCAAGCAATGGTTTTTTGTTTTCTGTTCTTTGGATGAGTGCACCGCCGAATAGGGCGAAAGTCATCCTCAAACTCGGACTCAGCAGCAGCTGTTTTATTCTAGTTATCAATATGAGATTGGATCAGTCGTAAGGCTCTATCCTTGTGCGGTATTGCAGTTTGCTGAAATAGGTTTTGGTTCCTGATATACCACGTTGTCCACCAAGAAAAGGCAAGTTTGGTTAGATCAGTAGACGGTAGGTTCTTCCCTAGATCCGATAGAATGGGCTTAATATCTCAGGATTGTGCAATCAGACATGCAATGTTTGATTGGATTTGGTACGGGAGTTGGTGGATTGCTTGGATGAATGGGCACTCCAGAAACAAATGAACCTCATCCTCAGGTGCCATATTACACAATGAGCAGGTGGAAGGGACATGCGTCTCCCTACTGGACAACCTAGTGGATGTGGGGAGGCCATTCTGAGCTATTTTCCAAAGAAAGGTTTTTACTTTCGGGGGGACATTAATCTTCCATATCCAGGCATTACAATCCAGGTGTGCTGCTGATTGAGCTATTATTAATTTATATGCACTGGTAGTAGTAAACCAGCCTTCCCTATCTGGCCACCAGTATAGGCGATCTTGCATAGTTGAGACAGGTAGAGGGATGTCAAGGATCTCTCGCACTAATTCCATAGGAAGAGAAACCTTGAGTTTTTCTTCCCACCATTTGCCCCCCAATATATAGTCACTCACCTTTTTGTCCCGATTGAAGTTCTGAGGGCATTCCTCCCTGATCGACAGAGCAGAGGTAGTGATCCAATTATCTGTCCAAAACTTAATTGATTGTCCATTACCTATAGACCAAATAAGGCCCTTTTTTAATTTGTCGATTAAGGCGGACAGCTTGGACCATTGCCAAGAGCAAGACCCCGAGGTCTTATTGTCAAAGATGCTGGCAGAACGCAGGTATTTATGTCTGATTAATGTCACCCATACATTACTGGGCTCAGCCAGAATTTTCTAAAGTAACTTCATCTGGAGGGCCACATTCATGTCGCTGGATTTCCGAATCCCCAGCCCCCTAGACCGTTTCGGTTTGCAGATCCGGTCCCAGCTTATCAGCGGCCTGTACTGAAGATCCTTATTCCAAAAGAAAGAGCGGTTTATCTGGTTGAGTTCTTTATGCAGAGAAGCAGGGAGCATAAAATTCTGCATAATATATAGTGGCTTAGCGGAAAGGTTGGAGTTGATTAGAGTAGCACGGCCTTGTTGTGAGAGGGCATTAGCCCTCCATTTAGTCAATTGTTGTTTAGATTTACAGATGATATCTTTAAAAGTGGTTTTGGTAACTCTTCCATTGATAATTGGACAGCCTAAATACCGCTCATTAGAAATATTGAGGCAAGTACTTAATTCAAGGATCCTATGGTTCGGAATCCCTTTCGTAGCTTGGAAACTTGATTTGTTGTAGTTGACATTTTCACCTGATACTTTGCAGTATGAATCTAAAATCGCCTTCACTTTACGACCTGCGTCCAAGCTTCCTTTGGAGAAGATAATGATATCATCTGCGAAGGAAAAGAACGGAATCTGATAGCCATTTTGTCCAATCGGGAACCCAATGTGTGTTTTGTCTAGGCTAGCTTCAGCAGCTAGTTTTCGTGCCAGAATCCCTGCCCTAAGATAAACAGAAACGGGGATAGCGGGTCTCCCTACCGGAGACCCCGAGTGGGATAAATCAGATCTGTTGGACCATTGTTGACTAATACCGAAAATGAAATCGTCGTGATACACTCCATTATCCAAGAGATAAACGTATCATGGAATCCAAAACTTTGAAGCATTTTTTTTATAAAATTCCAATCGACTCTGTCATATGTTTTTTCCATATCTAGTTTAATTGTCAGCCATCCTTCCCGTCCCCTCCTATGTTTATAGGAGTGGAGAATTTCGTGAGCTATCAGGACATTGTCTTGAATAGCCCTATCTGATACAAAGGCACCCTGAAGAGGATGTATGAGTTTACCGACAACATTTTTTATTCTATCAGTTAAGATTTTGGATATGATTTTGTAGACATTGGAGCATAAGCTGATTGGGCAGTAGTGATTGGTGGTTGTTGGGTCGTCTCTTTTAGGAAGGAGGGAGATAAAGGTATGGTTTATCTATTTAAGCATTTTCCCGGAGTGGAAGAATCCTTTGACCGCACATATTACAGAATTACCTATGATATCCCAATATTTTTTATAGAATTCAGCTCTGAATCCATCAGAGCCCGGAGATTTGTTCCTTCCAATGTTGAAGACCGCTGTTAGATGGGATTTTTATAAGAAATTTGTTTTCCTCTGGCGAAATTGAAGGTTGTATTAGTTCCAACAACTCGCTGAGGAGCCTTTCGTTTATTGGTTCCTTTTTAAATCTCTTCTCAAAATCTTTTTTTTATCTCATTCCCCACATTCTCTACGCCCACAATCACCATGCCAGATGAAGAGACGATGTTGCGAATTTGTTTCCTATGTCTTCGTCCTGTCGCCACTCGATGAAAATATACTGTGTTTGAATCCAAGAGTTTGAGATGTTTGGTTTTGGCCCTTTGGCTCCAAAACGACTTTTGAAATAATAGGAGCTTCTCTTTCTTAGTGACGAGGCGTTTTTCCTTGCACAGATTGGCTTGATGGACAATTCCCTTACCCATTGATTGGATATGTAGGAGCTCCGCTTCCACCTCTTTTAATTGTCGGAAAATGTTCCCGAAACTCGTTTTATTCCATTCTTTCGCCTTTTTTTTCAGGATTTTTTGCTTAAACATTAATTGGAACATGGCGGACCCAGGACAAGTGGCCCGCCAGGATTGCTTGACTATGTTGCGAAAGTCTTTCCGAAGAAGCCATGCGTTTTTCGAAGAAGCCATTAAAAGTGATCATGTTATAATAAGTTTCGATAACCTGTTGATGGACAAGCACCCGGTCAAGCTTTTCACGGATGTTGAAGTTTTCCTCCGGGTTCTTCCTCCATGTGAACGGATTACCAAATGTGGGTATATCAAGTGAGCATTCATTTTTGAATGGGATTAGTCGAGAGAACCTGGATGGTCGGGAAGAAGCACTGCATAGGATCTCGTTAAAATCTCCCATAATGACACAAGGGATGGATAAGTTGTTAACAGTTGTTGTTAACATTTCCCAAAAGGGATCTTTTTCCCGTGGTGTCGGAGGTCCGTAGACAAATAGGACTAGGATCGGGAACCCAGCAAGCAGGCTATCCAAACGGAGGCCGATAATACGTGGTGAATGGATAGCAATGGATATTGTAAAATTTAGTAACTGGTGAGATTTCCAAATAACCCCTATTCCGCCAGATCGCCCGATAGCCGGTGACCAAACACCTTCATCGAAACCAATACTTCTCCACATCTTGTCGTCCGGAATATTTTCCATTTTTGTTTCCGCAAGTGCCATGATTTGAATATGTTCATTTTTGCATATCGAGTCAATTTCTGTCCAGAAAGTTCTTTTTCCTACCCCCCTACAATTCCAAAAGCACATCTTCATGAATAACATTTGATGAAATAAGGACTGGGATACAGAGTCCTTAAATCAATAATATTTTGTACATGTATTATTTTTCGATACCAAACTGATTTTTTATTGTCCATTTGTTTAACTAGCCACGACAGGCAAATCATTACACATAAATTGATCCTGTGTAAGAAGATGGTTTTGCCGAATTGCTTATAGTAATCTTTTATATGATGTTTGCCATAACCAACCAGACTACACCATTCAATTCTCAATGAGTAAATTTGAGGCATACATTTAATTTCACAGAATAACATCCAATTCATCTTACCACCAAAATCCATGTAATTAATATTAAGGTGGTGAGATAGTTCACAAATTGGTTTATTCAAAGATATGCAGATAGTGAAGACAAAGCTAGGGGGAGAAATTTTACAGTAATTAAGGATTGCTAACCAGAAACAAATTACACAAAAACGTTTGCCAATATAGCATGGTATACATTTCAGTTTAAGCAAGAAAAGTTCCTCACAATAAAAATTTAAGAACATTCCTTTCAGTTTGGATGATACCCACTTGGATTCACCAATGTTCCCAACATTGTTGTAGGAAGCAGATCTGCTCAATGGCCCCATAGCCAGCATCACACCCTTCCGACAACCCAAAACTGAATTGCAAGGAGAACCGCAGAAGGCACGATAACAGGGCCATAACGGAAGTTTGATAAGAGTGGGAGAGAACCAGTTGTATAGTCCATAAAACCAAACGTGTTTTCCCAATCCATAATCATCAAAATCAATCCAATACAAATAGATGCTAGATAATTAGTGTAGATAAATTTTATCATATACAATCAGACAATCCTTTATAAATAAGAGTTGTTGTTTTCACTACTCTTGAGAAGCAAACCAAGACAAAAACAACCTTATCATCGGCCAACGAATAGACAATCCAATCTAAATTATCAAGGATCACAATAACTTCGTCAAGGTGAGTATTTTCAAGGCAAAGGACAGTCCAGCAAAAGCTAAGAGGAATTGTATTGTCATGGAGCTTACATTGGAGGGCTATGAGTTTTTCCCTGTCAAAGAGCCTTTGCCTCATTTTTCTACTACCCAAGTATATTGGAGGAGAAAGAGAAGTGGAAACCCTCCACCATAAGCAATACAACCATTTTCTCACAATAGAGTCACTGTGAAAATTCCATTTAGGAGCAGGGTTGTGATGATTTTGTACAAACCAAACGAACAAGCAGAGTATAGTTTGGATTTCCACAGCCAAGGGGAAAAACATTTCTTCAACAGGGGAGAAAAGAGCTATAAAAGCCCCAAAAACCACTGATTGTTCAAGGCCCGAAAATCGGGGGGTAAGGGGTGAAGAGGCATAGACCTCTAGCACCGGGTTTTCCGACCACAAATAGGTGGTGATTATGGCATATAATATAACAAAAGAAGAATTCAAGTTGCAGGAGGCATAAATAAAACAAGTGAAACTTGTACCTATTCGGCGGCAACCACCACCGGCATCGATGAACCACCGCCCACACATCAGCAGGGCGAGAGTCCTCTCCCACTGGCCAGTCAATTTCTTCTGTTCTTTGAAGTCGACTGCAGACACATGGCTCGTTTTTTCCGTATTAAAAAATATGAAAACCACTTCTTCATCGGTCCTAAGGTAGTGGATGGAGAGGCAATTACCTTTGACGTCGTTTTTTCCAAAGACCAAAGTTTGATGAGATAGTATGCTAGCCACAATAGGTAATTTATACCAAGAGTTAGGAAAGGGGATTTCTTAAAAGATTTAGGGCAACAGAAGAACCTTAGTGTGAGTAAGTACCAACGCCTGAACAACGGCAAATAGGCGGAATACGCACCCACAGGAGACAGAAAGCCGCCGCCGACAGTGGGAGGCGAGAAGCCCCTTGGATATTGAGAAGATCCTATCCGCAACCACCTCCACCAACCGCTGCCAGCCAGACCGACCCGGCCTCGCCAAGGCTCCTTACACCAGGAGCACAGGATCCGCCCTCGACGCCTCCGAAAAAGGAAATACGCCCCAAGTATCTGAAATCCTTAGGGCTGGACCCGCCCTGCGACAAACCAAGCACCACATCAATTGACAGCAGACCGCACAACCACTACCTTCAGCGAGGCACCTTCTTCCGAATTTGTTTCCTCTGAAATCTTTAAATTTTGTGGCTGAACGAGGTAATACTGACCGGAACAGCAACAAGAAATTTAGGGATGAGTTTTGTAATTGAAGTCGTTACCCAAGCAACGGGGCTTCCACCATTCAGAACGGTAGCATAAGGACGAGATCGGCACCGAGATGGCAGGAAATCGCCGGGAAGGGCTCTCAAAGGAGGATTAGAGAAAAGGTTTTGACATATTTTGGTTGGAAGACAGAGGATACATGGAGGCGAATTGGGGGAGGTTTGAGAGGCGTGTGCAGCGCGTTCTACACCCATCTCTTGGGGTTTCCTTTACTCAATTGGGAATTGAGGACCAACTAATCTAGATGGTTTTAGTGTTCTCTTCCACATTTTTTTATTTTTTTACCTTATTTTTTTATTTTTTTAACATATATACTAGGAAATTACGTCACCAGAGGGAGGAGCGCACCCCCCCCCCGTGCCCCCCTACGGCCGCCCCTGATTACAAGTAAATCCAGCTTAATTACATCAGAACCAGCATCGACGATGCAGCATTTCCCCAATTGAGTCCAAGAACGAGGAAAATTGAATCGAAACAAGGAGGAACAATTCTGAATCATCCAATTCATCCCTTCGTGTGCAGCAGCAAAATCCAGCCAGATCTGAAGCATATCGCTTAGATCCGGGAAGAAAAGTACCGAATCTGACCAAAGGGAGTGGAGATGACATCTAAGATCGACCATCTGACCAAAGGGAGTGAAGAAGATCTCCTGCTTCTGGAGGGGTCAACAAAGACGATGCCTCACGAGATCTGAAGAAGGATGAAGATAAGTGAACAGGGTAGGGTACAAGGCGACTTATTGTATTTTGGAACTGAACAACACGACCAATAATTTTTTTACCGCTTCGGCTATATACACCGCAAATCCACACGTTTTTAAGGACGTGCATGCACGTTGGAAGTAACGTGCATTCACGTCGAAAGCAACGTGCAGGTGGGATTGCAACCACCATGCCCGGACGTGCATGCACGCTTTTATTTTTTTTTAAAACGTGCTTGCACGTCGAAAAGGACGTGCAACATTGCACGTCCAAAGAAACGTGCAATACTGCACGCCGATTTCGACGTGCATTATTGCACATCCTTTTTGACATGCATGCCCGTCATCTAAAATCGAAGGAGACATGCCCCTTCTTCCCAGATCCACAGAGAGAGAGAGCTGAGGGTTAGGGTTGTCGGCGACGAGAGAGAGAGATAAAGAGAGCCACACACACACACACACACACACACACACACACACACACACACACACACACACAGATTCATCGAGAGAGATGGAGGCAGTGGTGGTGACAGTGGAGGAGGTGCCAGTGGAGGTGGAGGTGGTGGTGCAGATGGAGGGTGGTGGTGGTGGTGCGCAGGCGGCGACGGCAGAGGGTGGTGGTGGTGGTGGAGTAGTGGCGAAGCCGGCGGTTCCGGTGGAGGAGGCGGTGGCGATGGAGGTAGTGGCGGAGGCGGCGATTCCGGTGGCGGAGGCGGTGGCGATGGAAGTAGTGGCGGAGGCGGCGGTTCCAGTGGCGGAGGCGGCGGTTCCAGTGGAGGAGCCCCTATTACCACTGCGGAAGCGGCAGACTATAGAGGTGTCTCCTGTCCCGACCTCACCGGTATGTTATTTGAATTATTTATTTTATTTTATTTAGTTTTATAGTTTTATAATATAGTTTTATAGATTATAATATAGTTTTATAATATAGTTTTATAGATTATAATATAGTTTTATAATATAATTTGATAGATTATAATTGATAGCATATAGTTTTTATGAGTTGTTATATGTTTATAATTTATAGTTTCATGGTTTGATAGTTTCATAATTTGTTATATAGTTTGATAGATTATAATATAGTTTTATAATATAATTTGGTAGATTATAATTGATAGTATATAGTTTTTATGGTTTGATAGATTCAATTATAGTTTGTACAATATTAACTTTTTTATCGTTTACTATTCATGCACGGTTTTTTAGAACGATAAAAACTATATAAAATATTAACTTTTTTTTACATTTTTTTTTATAAATTCATACTTTATAGTAATAAGTTTGATATTATTTAAAAAAATTGTTCAAAAAGTTAATATTTTATGTAGTTTTTAACACCTACAAATGCGTGCGTGAATAGTAAAACGTCAAGTTTTACTTAACGGAGGGAGTATTAAAATACATGAAAATTCAAACACAATAAAAAACATTAAAAGTGATGCTAATATATATTAAAAGACATTAAAAGATATTAAAATACATTAAAATAAAAAATATTAAAATATATTCAAATACATTAAAATAAAAAACATTAAAATATATTCAAATACATTAATATAAAAAACATTAAAAATATATTAAAATATATTAAATTACATTAAAATATATTAAAAAGACATTAATAGCCAACTGGATCAAATGAATGAGCATATGGAAAGTAACAGGTTGTCAAAATATCATAATAACAGGCAGGGAGGCTCTTGAGGGGGGATGATACCCTCCGGCCAGTTAGGTTCGGCGACCGGGCAGCGGTCAGTCAGATAGAGGAGGAGACGGTACCTCATGATATTCACGATCAGACACATACAATAGATGATCTGTTGATGTCTGCAGAGGGCTACCAGCAGTCGATGGGGACCCCTCTGGCCGACGAGGATGACATCTTCTGGGGGGGTCTGCTAGATTTCCATCCTTTTGGGGATCCGAAGGAGGGGCAACAACCTTCTTTGGAGTCCGCCGATGTACCGAGCAGATGCGTCACTGATGTAGTTGCGGGTCGACAGGCCCACAGGGGGAGACCGCCTGCTCGTCTACCCTCGACCATCCTCGAGTCATCTACTTCAGGCGTCCACGAGTCTTCTACTTCCACCACCTAGGACGCTGAGGCTTCGACCTCCCCCACACCAGCGGCGATTTCTTTGGCTTCTACGGATGACAGGATCCCTGACGTCGTAGAGGAGGTTGACGACGGGCAGGATAGGGCGACGGACAGGCAGTAAGAGGCCGCACCCATCCCTGCGCGGGCTGCCTCACCGGCTGCGCAGGTCAACCCATTCTTACCGCCGGGTGATCTGCTGGTGTCTTATAGGCATCACCGAGTGTACCGGGTGTGGAGGGAGCCGACTGTGGATCTGCCACTGTTGAAGTTCCACCATCAAACGACTCACTTGCTGCCGTTTGACCCGTATATATTCGAGGGCACGGGGACCTGGTGGCAGGATCTGATTCCATCGGGCATCCCGCAGCCGAGGGTCCTCCATTGGCAGGGTGTGGACGAGTTCACGGCCACCGTGTTCCTGGAGCATTGGCACCCGGAGACCAGCTTCTTCCACTTTCCATGCCGTGTCTGTCACATGTGGCCCATGGGGAGCTGATCCACACGGTCGCTCAGTACTACCAGTTCACCCCACAAGCCCTGACCTCATACAGACACGCTGGCGGCCCTTCCGTTACTTGGTTGATGCAACAGTGGATTGCGAGACACGGGACACTCATCGACCTCGCCCTTGCTGATGACCCTGAGGCCGGAGCTAATCTTGAGCAGATTAGGATGCGCATGCATACGGGAGGGGGGCAGCCACAGGATGATCCTGCACAACGTCGGTTTCTCCACCTTGGTTACCTAGCTACCGTTGTAGCCGCGACTCTGTTTGTGGACAAGTCGCAGAGCCGGATCCCATGGAATATTTTCGACCTTGTTTGCTTGTTTGGGACATCCCCCGGACGGCCACCCTTGCATGGGCTGCAGGTGCCCTCGCATGTCTCTACCGGAGCCTAGGCGAGGCTACATGAGCAGGTGCGAAGGGTATAGATAGTTGTACACCGCTACTACATGTACGAGTTCACGGCCTTGTTTGTTTTATAGTTCAGTAATATCTATCTTTATATTATATTTTATTTTACAGCTTTTATATCTATCTCTATATTTCTATGTTGAGTAGATCCTCAACGAAATGGCCAATCTAGACTCCTCTCAACTTTTGTCATCTGTTTCGATTGTATCGGAAGGGTAGTTAAGGTTTAGTGTTAGGGTTTAGGGTTGGCTAGGGCTAGGGAGGGTTTGTCCAGCATGTTAGGGTTAGGGTTTGCACGTCCTTAAGGACGTACATAATATGCACGTCGTTAAGGACGTGCATAATGCAATAATCCTAGCGTTCTTTTGACGCTTAACTGCCTATTTGAAGAAGAGCGGGATAGCTTGAATCCGCATCCTCCAAAACAAAACAAAGTCCCACGTAGTTCGATATGGCCGAGTCGCAAGGCAATCGTCGTCTCCAAGTTTGCCAGGTACGAATACGTTTCGTATAGTGAATATATTTCATGTGCCTTGCGTTTTGTTTATATTTCCACTAATGTTATTACAGTTTCGAGACTTCACCTCTGAGTTCTCGGACACAAGGGTTTGGATTGACCGTAAGGAAATGGTTACGCATTTCAAGGACTTGGGTCTGAGACACTTCATGATTTTAGTAATCAAGCGGTCTTGGACGGGGGCATCGAACCGTCCAGGCGGGGTTCTCCTTGCTTGCGAGTAGTATGGGGAGTATCGACCACGCAGGAGGAAGCTCCGTAGCACGCAATCGAAGATAAACGGTTGTCCATTCTCTCTACACGGGCACGAAGCTCCGCCGGGTCACTGGGTTATGACGGTAACCCACGGTGTTCATAACCACGGGCTTCCCACGAGCTTGAAGAGTCACGCCATCGCCGGACAGATGACAGAGGGGGAAAAGAATATGGGTAGGTGGATGAAGGAAATTGGTACTCCTCCAAAATCCATTGGGTACGGATTGAGGTAGGTAGATGAGACAAGCGTCACGTCATCGCGTTCCCTTACCAACACGCTCAACAGGATGGTCGCCGAAGGAAGGGGTAGTCGGACGATGACCCAAGATACCCTACATCGTCTGCGGGAAAGGGGGTACTACTACGAGTTCAAACGACATCCGGATGACGACAGCGTCTTGAGCAACCTCTTCCTAGCGCATCCTAACGGGATACGGCTACTCCGAAGGTTCCATTACGTCATCGTATTGGACAACACGTACAAAACAAATGCATAAGTTACTTAATTACGATTACATTATTGCACATATAGCCAATTTTATAGTATTGTACATTTCACATATTTACACTTAAAGGTATAGGATTCCATTGTGCGAGGTGGTTGGGTTCACACTTGCAGGCAATACTTACTGCATTGCCTATGCCTTCATGTCGCACGAGAACGAAGACACATAAGCTTGGGTATTGCGTCGGCTTCAGATCTTGCTTGAGACGGTTCAACCTCAAGCTATTATGACCGATCGGGAGCTAGGTCTCTTGGCGGCGCTAGATGTTGTCTTCCCCAACGTCCAGCATCTGCTTTGCTTGTTACACGTGACGAGAAGATGCGAGGAAGCTGCTCTAAAGATCACAAAGAATTTAAACCACGCTGGCACCTTCAAGGGCAACTGTTGGGGGTTGTTCCAATCGAGGTCAGAGGAATCATTCAACCGCCGTCGCCGGGCGCTACACGTTTCATGGCACCCATTCCCAGGTGTGGTGGTGTATTTAGAGGTGGTGTGGCTTCCGTACAGCAGGAACATCGTACGATGCTACGTAGATAATGTCTTCTATCTCGGCACCCGTACGACAAACAGGTACACCTTACTTCATATCTCCCATTACAATATGATATGACATCAAACATTTAGTGGTATGCACTTCAATGTGTACAGAGTTGAGGGTCAACACAAGATTCTGAAGGAGGCACTGCACTCATCGACTGGTGACTTCCGCATCGTGATCGATGCAATCCATAGAGTCAACGATTGTCAACTGCATGAGCTGCAAACTATTTTGGAGATCGACCGCTTCAAATGGCCAACATCGGCATATAAAGTCAACCTTTTTGATGAGGTAAAGACTTTAATCTCCAAAAAGTGCTTCGATTATCTGTACAAGATGTGGCAGGATGTCGTGAACCAAAACATTCTTCCGGAATGCACGGACCGACATTGGAGGGTTTGCTACGGGATCCCTTGTGTCCATGAGATTCAGGCATACGTTAGTTCTGGTACTCCGATACCCATCGAGGACATCCACCCATTCTGGATGGATTTGTCATGGACTGACATCGGCGACACCCCACTGCGGTATGAGCTATCATCTTCATACACGGCTTCCAACGAAGTATGCGACGATGAGCTCCACCCACCCTCATCTACAAGCGTCTGAAGGAAAGGGAGGCCTCGGGGTCGAGGAATGCCTGCAAAACAAACCCTTTGCCATACGAGGAGTTATGGGAAAGATTTGAGAGAGAAGAAGCACGTGCTGCTTGAAATGCTGCTCGACATCGTCCACAAGCGACCTCAGCTCGACGTGGACGTGAGGATGTTTTCAGAGGGTTCAACTGGGGTCGAAACAACGTTGACCCCTTCATGCTCGGACATATTGAGGGTGTTAGGGACACTATTGGAGATGGTCATTGTGGATACCGTGCTTTGGCGTCATTGACATCACCGATCAGCAAGTCTGCTTTCCCGGAACTCAAAACGTTATTATGCAATCACTTGGAGGATCACGCCGATCTCTACGCCGATTGTTATATGGGAGGGTACCCATTCCAGAAGTTTGTCGGCATCCAGAGATGGGCGGGACCTGTGCATGGTGATAGGAGACGGTTGATAAAGCTACCTATCATGGGTTTAGTATTTGCAACGTTATATCAAATTCATCTCGTCGTCCTAGCTTGGCATCATCCGTTCACATGTCTCCCCATGACCTCGCCGACACCTGCTAACAACCCTTAATCAGAACCCCTTGGTTTAGCCTGCATCGGAAACCAAGACCATTTTGCCGCGGTACGACTTCAAACGTCTTATTTTATTACCTATTCTTGCGGTTCATCTATATGTCAATACTCTAACTCTAATTTTCCGTTCTCATAGATCTAGTTGCGTCCTAACGCTCCTATTCCGCCGCCTGCGCCAGAATGGGTCGCACATCATCAACCGAGCGTCGAATGATGGGATGCTCCATTTCAAGCTCAGTTGGAGAGATTTTGAGCCTTACGTGTCGAGTCCGGTCCCCCTTTACACTTTTCCTAGATTTTATTCCCTTATTACAATTATGGATGTAAACCTTTTTTTTCCGTTCCTTGTAACATTATTCGCATATTATCCAAATGAAAACCTTAACAATTATTGCACCTTAACATTTAATTAGACCCTAAATCCTTAAACTCCACTAGCTAAACCCTTCAATTTCTTTTAATTAACACTGAAAAACCCTCGGAAAACCCTAAAAGCTAAACCCTAAACGCGAAACCCTAACTTGGGTTTGCACGTCGAAAATAACGTGCAATCTTTTCACGTCGTTAAGGACGTGCAAATATTGCACGTTGTTAAGGACGTGCAAATATTGCACATTATTTTCGACGTGCAAACCCTAGTTTGCTAGTCGACATGCACAGTTCCACACTTGCACGTTGTTAACGACGTGCATGCACGTCAATAAGGACGTGCAAATTCTTAACTACAATTTGCAGTGTATCTAACAAGACCCTTTTTATTACAGGGGATAATTACCTAAACAACTTTTTAAAAAGGTATTTACTACCAAAATTATCCAATATCTTTTTTACTAGTTGGAGTCTACATACTTATTTATTGATACTCGGTATGTATATAATCTCCTTTTCGATTAATTTATTTTATATACCGATAAAATGCTTTGAAATTCATATTTTTACTGATATATTTAAGGTAAATTCCTATAGTCTTTAATTTATTAAGAAAACATGAACAATGAAAAAAATCAGAGAAGAGTCGAACAAGAAATTAAAATTAAGAGTTTGGAATGAGAATTGTTGATTTTTTTAAAAAGGCTATCAACACAATTACTTCAAATGGATAAGAAATGTGATTTTAGCTTTATAGCTATTTTGAGAAGTCTTCAAAATTTTAAACACCAATAGCTAGGAACAGATGTGAAGAAACTGACCACTAACACTAAAAACTTCAAAATTATTATATACAATTCCTTTTTAAATAAATGTTAGTTAAACAAGGACATTTCGATTATCGATTAAAAATATCACTGAAAACATAAAATTTTAGTTGTAAAATAAAAGTTGGTGCTTCAATTTATCGATTACCTTATACTATATAAGGTGTTTTTGTTTTTAAAAATAAAAGATGTTTTTTATTAAAAAATTATTTTACAATGTGTCTTCTTCAAGAAAAAACCCATAAAAATATAAAGATTTAATAAATAATTTAAACCAAATTATCAAGTATATAAAACCAAGATTTACACCTATATTGTTTAAATTAGTCGATGAGATGATATAAAATTGTAACGGCCCAGGATTATGATTCCCGGGTTACGTTTCGAGGTATGAAACCCCCTGTTAGGACCTTGCGCCCTGAGTACAGGTTGAAGATTTGAAATTCTATCCTAGCATTTTTAAGTGGGATTTCATACCAAAAATTCGAAGGAATCGTTGGAATTCCCGGGGAAATCCCCTGTACCTGTCGTAAGTCTACGAGTGGAAAACCAATGGTCACACAATTAACGAAAGTAAATCATAATACACGGGGGTGCCACGGCAGAGCCAGGTCAAAACTTGATCAAACATTCAAATCCAAACAGTAATTAAATTGGTGAAGTCGGAATCTCAACTCTCTCTTTCCGCCATATTAGACCCCGTGGTCATGGAGCCAAATCAGCATCAATAGTAGTAAACATAACGGATATCTAAAAAAAATTGGTAGTGGGCAGGATCAGATCGATGCCCATTTGGCTCTGCATCCCGGCCCTAAGCACACACATACGCTATACCTAATAAAGATGATTCTAGATGCAAGACGGAACATTAAAACACTAACATGCTCCTAAGATCAAGTGCATAATAATAATAATAAGGCCTTAGCACAAAATACCAAGTGGTATATCCTTCTCTTACCTCTACCCCCTTCCGATAGGGCAGAGACGACACGCATGCCCAACCCTAAAGCCCGCAGGCAGCTCATAAGTGACGGCAATCATGCCATAATAATCGGGCGGCACGCATGCCCAACCCTAAAGCCCGCAGGCATCTCATAATATAAGTAAAGGAAGTTCCATGACTCGATTGACTCAGGACGGGACCCGATGGGACTGGGTCGTCCTATAACCCTAGCAACGATTCTACTTACTTCACAGATAATGACCGTTCTGTTTACATACGCATAAAGAAATAGAATGTTCAACGGTCAATGCAACCTAGCATGGTACTACATAGCATGCTGATCATGAATGCAAGCACCTAGTATATCATGCACCTAAAGCAGGGAATATCTCTATTTCAATCTTAGTAAGCTCCGAAGAGACTTACCTGGCGGTGCAGAGCAGCAAGGCAAGCATTACGATAGATTAAAGATCACCTAGATACATATCAGATCATTTATATAAGTCTACGTCTAACCATTCAAGCACTGAAAGCATACGTCATTAAACGAGAATAACAATCATATCACAATCATCATTCCATCAAGTTTAACTATTCATCTCATTGCCACATTCCGTAAGACCACATCATTCTCATCATTTCTTTCAACCACATTCATATTTCCGCAATAGTAAATCCGCATAGCCATTTATCTCAAGCTCATCATATTCATCATATCTCATAAGGCATAAGTTAACGATACATAACTTTAACATTTCATCATGTCATTAGTCAATCAACATGCCATTAGTCAATCAATCATATCACCATGCTAATTAGTCATCGATCACATAATTCCCAAGTTAGTCTCGAAAACCGTTTTAAATTTAAAGTCAAATAGTTTAAAATTCCAACCTTGGAAAAGGTTCATCAAATCCCTTTTCTCAATTTATATATTAAATCATTTTCCGACCTTGAAATTCTTTTCCAAATTCTCTAAAATCCAAACCATATTTATTTAATAAACAAACCCTTATAATTCTTCCAAAATAATATTTTATCTCTTAAACCCTCAAATAATATTGTATATATAAAATAATTTTAATTCCGCTAATTAGTTAAATAAATAAACGGTTAACCCGAACCGAACCGAACCAAACTCATTATATAATCCCAACCCGGTTTAACAATTAATATAATTAAAGAAAATGAGGTGGGGCCCACGGGGTCATCCCCTTCCTCCCGCTGGTTCAAATTAGAGACTCCCGTCCGGCTTGGCTCCTCGGTGCGATCGGAAGAGACCCGCCGACGACTGGAGCTCCTCCCCCCGGTTTGCCTTCTCGGCGTCACTGGCTCGTCCTCAACCTCGACTTCTCTTTATCGACTCCATGGCCCCATCCCCAGCCCTCGCTCACTCCTCGCACTCGCGCTCGAACAGCACTCACGCTCGCCCTCTCTCGAGGTCCCCGGAGCTCTCGAGCTCGCCCAAGCTTCACGCACTCAGCTCTCACGCACTCTCCGACCACCCAAGGACAAGGAAATGATTTAAAACGAACCAAAGAAAATGAAGGAGGTTCGACCGCTCACCGAGGTGATTTCGCGACTTCGGAGCTCTCGATCGGAGTTCTGGTCAACGTCGGAGGCTCGTGATGGATCGTGAGACCTGCGTTGGGTATAGATGAATGTGATGGTTAAGTTCGAGGATGATTCCGATAGAAAACGGAGGAGAACGGCTTACCGGAAGCTAATCACGCTCGAACGGAGGAGGTGGAGCTACGGTGGCTCTGCGGCGGCGCTGGGTGGCTCCTGGCTGGCTCCGGTGTGACGGTGGACGTCGGAGGCGGTGCTGTGGCTGCTTCCGTTCAAGGAGCAAGGAGGTACGGTGGTGATCGACGGTGATGATGGTGCGAAGAAGATGATGAAGGTGACGATGGTGGTGGCGGAGGGAAGCAAGAGGTGATGATGGTGGTGATGACGAGGAGGAGATGGTGGTGATGTGAAGGAGGGATGGTGATGAATATGGTGAAGGATAGGAGTTGGTGATGGTGATGGTGAATGAAAGTGACGGGGAGGTATGGTGAGGTGAGGGAGTAGGTGAGTATTGTGTGTTGAATTGGGTAAACAAATACCCGAAAATAAATCCCGAATACGCGAATTTCGAACCCCCAAATTAGTCTATGAATGTTAGTTTCTTCGAATCTCGCTTTCTCGATTAATTAGATTTTTAAAATCGACAAGGATATCGCCATCCGATAATTATTTTGAAATTTCGAGGTATAAGTACGGAAATCGTTCGATAAATTTTATATTCCGGTCGGAATCCGCTAAACGAGCTTTTAAATCCAATTTAAATTCATTTTTAAATTTCCTATTTTCGAAAGATCGGGATTTGAAAATCCGGGCCTTTACATCATCCACCTCTAAAAACAAGTCTCGTCCCCGAGACTAAAATCATCTTAAAGTAGGGGGTGAAGTTTGAAATTGGTGAGTCCAAGGATCATGCCATTGATCCCGTAAGCACCTCATAAGTGACCCTATGAGATTCTCAAAATACAATTGTCGTGATCATAATATCTCCAATAGATCGTAACAAGAATGTAATATGGGTCCTTACCACATCTTTACCCCGGCTTCTCGGTTATATCATAACTCAAAAAACATTACAACATCTCCACTTGGTCTTACCAATCAGTCTATAAGAGCCCCTATAAAATGCCTGTATCCACTTTGTGGGGCGTCATAATGCAAGCTCGGTTAGAAAATTTTAAGGGGGATCTCAGTTTGAAAACGCTCGGTCTCAAAAATCGTTGAAATTCTCGATCGCGTTCAATTTTCCAAAGTTCAAGTTAGTTCTTTCCTAACATTATTCAAAATCCCTTAACCTGATGTTAGTCACACAGGTTTCGAATTTCAGGAGGTGGAATCATCCACCTCTAAGGGCTAATCCCATAATTCCTTCGTAGGTTCCAAGTCGAAATCAAATTTTATCAATTCGGTCCTAGCATCCTAGCAATTCCAATTCAAGGCATCATATAACATAGTAATCGTATCACACGATCATAAACAGATCATATTGTCAAGGATAGTCACATCTCATAAACGATATAGCATATCATCATACATAGTAGGATTCATCGTATCATATGGGGAGATGCACTTCAGATGAGCACATTGTACTTACGCTAACTACCAAGCAACATCACATTAGAGGCAAATAAGTACCTCCGCACGCTAGCATTTCATCAAGTTGAGGGGATAACTATTGTTAGTACTAACAACTTGCTATTATCTATGTCAATACATCAAGGAATCAACATCATCTAAGAAGAGAATTCGCACCACATCCAGCCCCAAGTAAAGCATACACTAAGTCAAATCCTCAAGAGAATCTGCCTACAACTACCAATCATAACAAGACTCGACCACCATTCCTTACCTCTCGCTTAAAGATCATCATCACCTAGGTCTACCAACTCAATCCAACACTAGTTCTAGACACCAATGCATCCAGCTCATACACATACTCTCTAGCCTCATAACCATCCGCAGTCAAGGTCAATTACTCAAACCAACTACTAGGCATATATCTCAACTCCTATGCTATCAAGCTATCTAAGGGTCATTCTACTTTAATCCCCAACCTCGAGTCCTAATCTCTCACTCAACCATCTAAAACCCATATCTCGGAGTTCCCAGTTACATGATTCCCTATTCCGTCATGCTTAACAACTCGACCAATTACCAAGATTCCCTATATAGCACACCCCCATCCTAGGGGTTTCCTACCAGTCTCATCTTTACCTTCTACGAGAAATCTCAAGTCCTTTACTAAACCGCTCTCATGATCGATCTAGAAGCTTCTTAACAATCTCGCTTACTCTTCTTAGGCTCTCAAGACTTTGCTTGACCATCATCTCCCAAAGAGAGACCCTGAATCATCTTGCTAACCTGATCATACATCCTGCACCACTAACCACTCTCACTAACCATCCATCTCTAAGAACCCAACTCATACTAACCATCTCACACCTGTCACTCTCGACCAACTCCAACGCTGAAACTCGTCTAGTGCTAACTCATAACCACGAATCACTGACTTCCTCATCACCCGCGCCTATCCTCAGTGACCAAACACAGATTCTACCTACTCGTCCCATTCCGAATATCGCAAAACCTAAACATCCACGACTCCTCAGCCGACCTATTTTAGATTCTCGTCTCAGCATATTCCTAAATTTCCTCATTCTAAATCTTACTAAACCTTAACCATTCGAAATCCTCAATTCTTCTTACTCTATTTCCTCATCTCTTCATATTTCTAAATTGCCTCAAGCTCATACTTCTTAACCATGACACCTTACCGTCCAAAGCCCTCTTTTACCGATCATCATTTCCGTAGAATCCGTAGATCGTCCTCATCCGAGTTTTCCAAGTACCGCAACTTCGCCAAACCTTCTAAATCCTCCTGCCCTAACGTTCTCAATGCATTTTGCCTTGCCTAGTACCCAAGTCCATGCTCAGAATCTCCCTAGCTCTACCTTAAGCCCACAGTCTTACTAGAAATCTCAACGACACTCTTTGCCTAGCCACCAGCCTTTCCTCGAAGATTCATCTCACCTCCTCAAATACCTCAATAGCCACAATAACCTCCACTCATAAATCCCAATTCATTCCCTATGCTAAAATCCTCCAACAACGCATCTAGAAATCCTTCACTCATGAATCCTCCAAGCATTACCAATCCCATCTGAGCAACTCCAAATACTCATCACACGTACAACCTTATATGAACAACCTTATCCCCAAGATCGATGATTTCCCAATTCAAGCTACCCTATACTAGTCATCATTAGCACTTACTCAATCTCATCCTTTACCAAAACCGTTCCAGAATCACCGCACATACAACCTAGTCCCAAATTCTATGATTCCTTAGACATTCCTCAATCGCTCATCAATAATGTTGCCCACAATCCGATCCTGGACTACCTGGACACTCTCCCCTAGGCACACTAACCCGATCCACTCCTAGCTCACTCATCCACCTCTAGAACTACACTACCCTCACACACTGTTGCCTTACTCTACCTCTAACGAACACATCTCGCTCGGAATCTCACCATACTGACCCCACTCCTCACCTAAGACCTACCTCGAAGCTCAATTTACCGACCACTGTCCCCGGCAACTCCTAACTCACTCGGCTCTACTCAAGCTGATGCATCCTCCCTGCACCCCATCTCACACAACCAATGACCCAACTCGAAGACTTCAATCTACCTGTCACTTCCCAAACCGTCTCACCAAGGAATCACTCGACTCAAGCCCAAGGAGGAAACACCACCATCTATATATATAACCCATAACCTATTCACTAGCAAGTCAGTACATTCAAGCATCAAGGCACATCATCGCATGCACAAGTTAGTCAAGCAGTCATTCACTACCAGCTCAGCATATCAGTCATCATACATCCATTTAGTACGTTCCAACCCTATCGCATAACACCGATTCCAATTCGCATAAGAGAGGTTGCAATTCGGATGAAGAACATAATTCCTTGAGTTATCTAGGAGGATTATGTCCGTGTTGGAAAAAAATGCGCAAATAATCGTATAACACATTTTATTTGATTTTTAATATTTGAGTTCGATCCCTTTTGGTTATCCTCTTGATTCGAAGTCGTATCGATACCAAGATTTGAATGGTTTTGGTGATTTGGGATGCACCCGAATTTTAACGGGTTGCCTACGTATCTCTTGGAAGAGAATCAAGCCTCACGTAGTTCAGAGTGTTTTGGATTTTGATTTTGTTTTGGTTGTTTTGTTTGGATTTGGTTTCGTTTTCTTGTATGCATCATAGAATGAAGTTCATGCCCACCTTCTAGGAAGGGTAGCTCGAACAACACTCCACCCGAGTAACCTGAGCCCACCTTCTCGGAAGGGTAACTCAAGTAACCCGCCTATCATTTGCATAGAAAACGATTTAATGCGGTGTTTGAACAACGCTTGTCTATGGAAGCTTTGTATCGAGTCAGAGTGGACACTTTGATTTTGATGGAAGATTTAACATCTGGGACGACTAGAGTCGACAAATGAATTTGTAAAGATTTGTTTGAAGGTTTGGACGTGACTGGACTCGGTGAGAATTTGATTTACACCGAGTTTCCTACGTATCCACTTGTTTAGTGGAATCAAGTCATCGTAGTTCTAAAAGAACCACTTTAATTGGTTTCGTTTGGCGATTGAACCCGACTAGCTTTTAGCTTTATGTCGAGCTTTTTACGTATCCGTTTGGACGGGATCAAATCGGATGTAGTTCTGTCTTAGAACAGATTTAATTTAATTTGAGTCGGTCGACTGAATTCGATATATATTAAATTTTAATATCAAATATCCTACGTACCTCATAAAAGAGTATCAAGTCTTTACGTAGTTCTTTTTTATAAGCAAATTTGATTTAATTTGAGAAGGGTGACTGAATCCGATATATATTGAATTTTAATATCGGGTTTCCTACGTAACTCGTAAAAGAGTATCAAGTCTATACGTAGTTTTGAAAACGAACCAAGTTTATATTTGATGAAACTCGATTTGAGATTTCGACTCCGTTTTTTGTTGAAGTCGATTTGAGATTGATCCACTAGAATTTATTGACAAAGAATATTTGACGAGTTGTAATCACATTACTTGTTTTGGCAATCTTAGCATGGGCCATTTAATGGGCTTAAGCCCAAAATTCGTTAAGCCTAGTTTAAATTTCATCATGTGGGATTGTGGGAGATGCTTTCATTTACACAGGTTAGGCTTCAACACTCCGCCTCCGAATTCGTACATCTCGACGGCGTTTCTTTCTCTCTGTTTTTTTTAATCATGAAATCCACTGCCATAGACTCCAATTTAAATTTGGATAGAGGACAATATTGAGATGCCAAAGTCGATCGAAGCTGGCCGAATCGACCGTCCAAGGAGATCAAAGCCATAGAAGCCAAAGTTTTACAGCCTCCAAAAAATAAAAGGTGAAAGAGTCTCTTGAAGAGCGAAGATCTGAGGAAGTTTAGACCGACTCAGACCCTCGTATGTTTTAACATTTAGGAATCGCTTCCTTCTTCTCTACTTTCTTTGTAAGCCTATTTCTTTGGATTTTCTACTCTGGATTTGTCCAGATTTTATCGATTTGGGGCTTGAGGGATGAAAGTCATGAGCTCCAATCCCTTAATTTGTTTTGGGAATTGATTTTGGAAATGCCCAATTTGTCAAACTTCCAGTTTTTTTCCTTATGTAAATTAGCATTCTGTAGTGTTGAGTTTATTTTGCTACAGGCATTGGATCACCATTTTTTTTCTTTTTGCAAAGCCTACAGATTCAATTTCGTTTAGATGCATCAAGGCACCTGGATAAAATTCAGCAGAGTTCCCCCCTTAGCTTAGGGGCATATGATGATTTCGAAACCAAAACCACATGAAGAAGCTCACAAGGTTCTCGAGGGTTAGGTTTCAAGAATCGTACTAGAACGAACGGTATGATTTTGCCAGCACTTCGACCCGGTTTTAGCGATTTGATGATTTCGGAACCCAGCCCAAGGAGAAAGCTCGTAAGGTTTTCCATGGTGGGATTCCGAGAATCGAATATAGATCAACCAAAACTACTACCTTGTTTTCTGCCTGCTCTTACTGTTGTTGATTTCCTTTTTGTTTTGGTTTTTTGGATGGTTGCAGGTGGACAGGACAATCGTGAAGAGGAAGGGAGAAACCAAGAGGAAGCAACAACTGTTTTGATTGTGCTGATGTTTTGAAAAAAAAGGAAGCCCATCTCCTCTGCAGTTACAGCCTTTTAAAGGAGAGCAATAAGGGAAGTTACCTGCCACACCACACCACACCACATACTACAATTTTTTTCTTTGTGTTAACTGCAATGCAGTTTTTTTTCCTTTGCTGTAACTGGAATAGAAAACAGTTGTATCTTGTAATTAGTTGATGGGCTGATTGGGCCTTTTAATTGTTTTAAGCCTTGCAACCCAATTTGCAAAGTCCAATTTTGACTTTGATTAAATTTAGTAAAATCATCACATTTCTCAATTTATAAAGAATATGAGACTTTGCATTTGAATTCATGAATACATTTAATTTACCAAAATTTACCCTCCAACAGTTGCCCCCCGAACTTTGTGCAGGTGAGATGTCGAACGCGTTCAAAGTTCGAACAATGTGTTATTTATGCACTATTTATGTCTCAAGTGGAACTTGCTTAAGGAAGCATTTTGTTTGATTTATAGTCCGAAGAAAATTGGAACTTGTATTTACCGTTCCAATAAAAATTGATCATATATGAAAAGCAATTCTACTTAGAACTTGCTTATGACCAATGAGAGATAATCTGGTATGGGTACGTGAAAGTCGAAAATATTTTCCTTCTCTAAATCAGATTTTTTTGCTTTTGTGGCTTTTCAATCAGTTTGGCTCTTGAGTTTTCAAACTGACTGGATTTTTGGCTTTGAGTCAATTTCGGTTTGACTTTTGACCAATTTGGCTTTTTGGCTTTTAGTCAATTTCGGAGATTTTCGACTTTAAGCTAAATTTGGATTTGACAGTTTTCTTGTAACGGACAAGAATTTGGGTTTGATGACTTGATGTCATAGGCTTGAACGTTTTGTCTTTTGACCGACTACTGTTTGATTTCCGGCCTTAGAGTGAATTTGATTTTGGCGACTTGATGCCATCTGTTTGGACTTTGATAACCTTTGTGGTTGAAGATTTGTGATCAAAACATCACAGGAGATGGTTTTGAAATTTATACCCATACCATTTGAAGCCAAACTATTTGATGGCTTTTTCTCTGAGTTTTTGTTTTGAGTTTTGGGGGGCTTTGAATGACCATACATATGCAGAATGTAGGCCAATTTTTATTTGAGAGGGTTTGAAGAGTTTTGAGAGGCGTAGGTCTTTTTGACTTTGAGAGAGAAGAAAACATTGACCATTTGATTAGTCAAGTTTTGAATCAACTTTTGTTTTAAGGTTCCTTGGAAGAAAATTTTGATTTATAGGACTTGAATTGACTATCACATATGGACATGATAATCTAAGTCGGGAAAATTTAGGCATAGACCTTTTGTTTATCTCTTTTTGTGAGAATGTCTTTGAAAGACAAAAATTTTCTCTCCCGCTTTCCCTTTGCCTCATTTTGAAAAATGTGCAAGTCTTTAGACCACACTTGATTTTTTTCTCCTTGTGGTTGAGACGATGCTCATTTGACTACAACAACAGAGGAGTTGACTTCTTTTTCTTCTTTGAAAAGAAGACATTTTGTTTTTTTTTGCTGCTGCACCTAGCATTTTGACAAGCTAGACTGCCTACGTACCCCCTTTGTGAGGGATTAAGCCGCTCGTAGTTCTTTATGAACCCATTTTTCATATGCTTTCGGGCAGTTTGGATTTAGGACTAATGTCAAGTCCTTTTTTCCTTATGCATCACTCGAATTATTTGAGCACACCTTCTAAGAAGGGTTTCCCAAATATTTCGGCTATCATTTGCAAACCGGGATTTCTTTCCCTTTTTTTTCTTTTTTTTTTTACCGCATCATTCAGATCACTCGAGCCCACCTTATAGGAAGGATTTCCCAAATAATTTGACTATCATTTGCGAACCCGGAAATGTTTTTTTTTTGTGACTGAATTTGACATAGATTTTTTTATGCCAAATTTCCTACGTACCCCTTTTTGGGGATCAAGTCTTAACGTAGTTCTGGGCAGAACTATTTGTTTTTCTGCCTTTGAGACTACTGGGTCATTTTGACACTCTTACTTGGCTTTAGGTATCCTTGATTTGGTTGAGCTTATGGATGAGAACTTTTGACTGTCTCTTACAGAGCTCTTGCTTTTGGTCTTTTTCATTTGGACCTTCTTGCTTTTAGACTCATCAACTTTTCCGAGTCTTTCAAATATCAGAGTTTTAGACTCTTCATTTATCGAGGCTATATTAAGTCTTTGAAACACCGACGGTTTAGATTCTTCACCTGCCAAGGCCATATCAAGCCTTTAAAACACTGAAGATTTGGATGCTTCATTTGTTGAGGCTAGCTCGAGTCTTTCAAATACGGAAGATTTTGGTGTCTCACATGGAGGGGCTAGATCGAGCCTTTTAAACACCGAAGAGTTAGGAGTTCCACTTGAAGCCTTCTCGAGCCTTTCAAATGCGGACACTCTAGGCTCTATCACACTTGCGGTTAGAACACCCTCTTCGTATGAGATTTGAAATTTTTTGACACAAGCCTCCTCGACAAGTTTTTGTGGAGCTTTACCCTTGAAAGAGGGTTTGAGATTTTGCATTTGAAGCTTAACCGAAGCTTGATTTCTTTTCCTTTGATTTCTCTCTTGATTTTGAGGAGGGGATTTGCTTCTTGGAGCGAAGAGTAATCTTATTAACTCCTGCTTCATTTTCGCACAAGTCATCGGTCCATGAGACCATACAACATTGAGCGATTTCTTTTTCTTCTAAGATCTCTTGTTTTGAAGTGTCATCTTTCACCAACGTTTTAAAAGGCAATGAAACTGTGGGGCTGCCCCCGGTTTTAATAGCTGTAGAAGATGCTTTTTCTGCTTGAGAAGACACTTGGGGTGAGGGAGCGAACTCTGCAAAATCTACTGTTGAAATGGTATTTGATGAAGCTGCTTGAGTTGAGGATGTTGCCCCCTCGATTTCAATTTCTCCTTTGTTAATCATCTCCTCTAAAATGTCTTTAAAGACGTAGCAATCCTTGATTTGATGACTAACAAGCTGGTGGTACGAGCAGTATTTTGGATCACTCGTCATACCAACTTGTTTTGGCCTTTTTGGCTCCGGGAGTGTTAAAAGTTTAGCACTCATTAATTCCTCAAATATCCCTTGTACATCATCATCATCAAAGAGATATTTCTTTTTCTTTCTTTCATGAAGAGTGAGTCTCTTGGATGGCTCCTTTTTAACGAACTCTCGATCATGTTTGGCAAAATTCGCCATTGACTCATCTTCATCTTGTACCTCATCACCATCATTTTTATTAGCCTCACTATCTTGAGGCCTGTTGGATTTCAACATTGAACGCTTTAGATACCAACTCATTAAATGAACGAGGTTCGGCACTTCCAACATGAACCGCTAATTCTGGTAATAGGTTGTTTGTGCACATTTGAACACATGTATGTTCACTTAACTTTTCATGGCACTAGAGTCTTATACTCCTCCACCTAGCGATGAAGTCGTTGACGAGCTCATTAGGCCTTTGATAGGTGTTTGCGAGGTCAAGGATGGAAACTCTTGCCTTTGAGCTTACAAATTGAGCTAGGAACTCTCTTTGTAGATCGTCCCATGTTTGAATCGACCCTAGGTGAAGTTGAGTGTACGAGGTGAATGTCGATCCCTTCAAAGATTGGACAAATTGCCTAATTAATAAGGCATCAGTCAAGGTGGTTTCACCACAAGCAGAATAAAAATGAGCAAGGTGCTCGTGAGGTGAGCCGTGAAGGCCATCGAACTTTTCAAAGCTCGGTCTATGGTAGCCTGGGGAAAATGGCATCAAATCATAGTTTGTTGGATATGGCTTTGTATATCCAACCTCCTTCCTTTCCGCTGGAGCGAGCCGCTGAACCCGCTGTCGCGGGCTTCTCCTCCCGTTGTCGCGAGCCCGTCTTTCCGCTGGAGCGAGTTGCCGAGTCCCCGTCGCCCTGGTGATTCCCGCTGACAGTGAAGTTTTCCGCGACAGCGAACGTCACGCTACAGCGAGTCATGCCGCTGGCAGCGAACGGTGTTGGCTTGCTCGCTTGCTGGGCAGCTCCCTCTCTCGTTGGCTCTCTCTTCTCGCTGGCTCTCTCTCGCTGGCTTGCCGGGCTCCATGTTTCTGGTTCCACTCGCTGGCAGCGAATGAAATCCCGCTAGAAGCGAAATCTGCCCAGAGACTTGATTCTTCATCGTTCTTCCCTTGTTCTTTCTTTCCTCCTTTCTTTCTCTTCTTAGCGTGATTTCTTGACTTCACTTGGCCATGTTTAACAACTTTTTCTTGCTTTCCACCATGTAGGATCTACGATTCTGCACAATTCAACCGAAATAGCGTAGATTCCGAACTTTTCCAAAAAAAGAGTTTAATCTAAATTAACAGTAAAATATGCATATTCTACAATGTAAATGCAACTAAATTATCCTATAATGCCCATTAGAAATGTGCATCATTAAACCCCCCCACACTTAACCTTTTGCTTGTCCTAAAGCAATGCAAAATAAAGAAGATCAAAACCATCATCCCACACATATAACCTTCAAGCACTAACCTTGTCAAAAGCAACATCAAAGTGGAGGAGCCATGAACATGAAAGCTAACATCCTTGCAAGTATATGAACGATTCAAAATAAGGCACATATCATCCAACCTCACCGGGATTATGTGTTTGCTCTCACTCTCATTGTGTTTAGGCTTAACAATATATCTCTTGACTCAATCAAAATGCAAAAAGCTACATAGAAATTGACACATATATCACATATTCTCCACCGCCGATGCCATCACTCACAAGCAACATCAAGAGGTCTTTTATCAAGGTTGTAATGGGGCTTGGTAAGGAATTAAGGGTAAGGAGAATTTATGGTCATGTGGTGCTCAAAATCCAGGAATCAAGATCCTAGATAATCAAACATCAACCGTCCACTCTCTCAAAAACATCATCTTAAACTCAAGCTCTCACAACAACTTTACAAAAGATATTCATTTCTCAACCAAAGATTATTTCCAACTCTCACATTCATAATGAAAATAAAAGGTTCAAACTCATGCTCTTTTTTCTTCTTCTTTTCTTCTTCTTTTTTCTCTTTTTTTTTTCATTCATTCATCTTTTTTTTTCTTTCCTTTAGAGCCAAAACAATAATGCACAATATGAGGAATAAAACTAAAATTACATACTCAACCAAATCAATCATTCACCAACTCTAATCCCGATTCTCGGATAGGGTAAGGCTCATCATCGGCTAGGATAAATTTTATGGAGCTTCAAAGAATAGGCTAAGGCTCAAATTTGCTACAAGCAAAGGACACATATGTAGGGTGGATATGGATAATAATATGGCTAAGAAAATCATGCCTCTATCATTTGAAACCCATAAGCAATAGACATATAAATTCGGCCTCAAATATAGATAACAATGTCAATCTCAAGAGGTAAGTGCATAAGGAGAGTATAATATCACACATGAAAGCAAAAGGGAATAAATATGAAAATCCCTTATAAGGCCAAAATTTCTCACTAGGACAAGTTTTGTTGGATTTCAATAATGCCAATAAGAATCATACTTGCTCAATTAAACTAACAAGTCATGCTCCAATAAAAATTAACACAAGTATGTGACAAGATTAGCCAATTCAAACATATCATGGGATTTATAGGTCAAGCTCAAAAACTCAAATAAAATAGAGGACAATTAAGGCAAGATTGGTATTTGAATAATACATGAATGCAATGCATGATATTTTTGGGTTTCTGAATTTTTCAATTTTTTTTCTTTTTCTAATGCAATATAAATGCTAGAAATAAACATGATATGCATATTAAATTTTTAAATATGACCTAACTAATGCAATATCTACACTAAACCCCTCCCCCACACTTGAATATTTCATTGTCCCTAATGAAATAAAGACAACAAAAATTAAACAATTGAAATAGGTGAGGGAGAAGGAAACTCACGAGATCAATGTGGTGGTGGAAATTGGGTTTGCCACCCAAAAGGTGCCCAAGCATTGAATTGGGCCATGATCTCCTCATGATTCCTTCGTTGTTGCTCCATGAGAATGTTATAGTTCTCTGCAATTTGTCGGTCCGTGGCATCTTGACGCTCGGTGATTTGACGGAAGGCACTCTCAAAATAGCCATGAGAGGGAAAACCATCATAAGACTCGCCATGGTACCCTCCATGTGAAGAACTAGCTCCCCCTCCATAAGACACTCGTGGATGGAAGGTCTCCACATGCATTGTCGGCTCATACTCCATCTCCGTAGGTTCTTCATAAGGCTCCTCATAAGCATCCTCTTCGTTGGTGTTCAGAGGTGGCCTCAATGGTAAGGCGTCGGGTGGAATATATAAATCGGCGGGGGACGGACCGGTGGGTAGTGGGCGAGGGAGTACCAAAGTGTGGGACTTATTTACCCCGACATACCAAATGAAGCCCCCCCCCCCCCCCCCATAATCACTTTCCCTCACGATGTTAGCCTTCTTTAGCGAAGCCAAATTGAGCCTATAGTTGTCCGCATAAGGGACATATGCATTCAAATCAATGTCAAGCTCCAATGCAAGCAAAGTAATTAATCCTCCAAAGCCAATCTTCACCTCTTCCTTCCTTGAATACTTTTTAGTAGCCTCACCACAAGCGGTAAAGAAAACCTCTACCCAATCTGGGGTCTCATGTGCTTCGGGCAACAAGCAAGTCATCCAAGCCCAATTTCCCTTGGAAACCCTGTTGATCTCGGCATGCCCGAAAAAAGTGTTGTTCAAGACCTTGTGGCAAAGTCTAAGGGAAGGGTGGACGATGCTATAATTGTAGTCATTGCCGGAGGTCATGACCTTTTGTGTGACTTCCAACCATCGTTGTTGAGGGGTGGAGCTACGAGGCAATTCAGACCAACGGGCGGAGGGATTGCCCGTGATCCCAAACACATTCTTCAATTCTTCAAAAGTCATAGCTTGATTTGCCACACCCAATCGAAAAGTAAAACTATCGTCACTAGCCATTGCAAAGGTTGCCAAAAACTCCCTAACCAAATCCGGATAAGTGCGGACACACTTGTCTACCAAACCATCAATATCTCCAATGCCCATAAACGTCCGCACACTCTTCTCAAGTCCCAACAATCTCAATGTGAGGATATCAAAAAATTTCGTCGAAATATACCGACGAGCATCAAGATCGTCCCACCTAGTCCTTTGAGCTCTAGTCAATCCCCTAGGCCTAACCATTGGTGGAGAAGCCATAAAAATTATAATCAAAGGATGGAGATTGAGAACTCACGAACAAAGCGACTCACTGCAGGATTCTCGCTGGCAGCGAGTGGGATCCCGCTGGTAGCGACTCGAGTCAGGTCGGGGGAGCTGCGCTATGGGTGCGCCTCGCTGGCAGCGAAGGCTACTCGCTGGCAGTGAACAGGGTGACACCAACGGGCTTTGGAGCTGCTGCGTAATGGATGCGACTGGTGCTCGCTAGCAGCGAGTGAGATCACCTCTTGGGCTCGGTGGCTGCTGCTTCGCTGGTGGTGGTTGTGGTGGCGGCTACTATTCCGCGGGAGCGAGTCGGAGCTTCCGAGTCTCCGGCGTCGTTGTCCGGACGTCGGAATTCAAAAGTTCCTTCACGAAAGTTTCCCAACTCGACCCGATCTACGCAATGGCGGAAGAATAAAAGGGATTTGGGTGATTTTGTGGTTATGTGGTGGTTGATGGGTGGTCGAAATGTGCTGAATGTGGTGTGGTTGCGTAGATCGGCTCGTCGGGAGTCAGAATCCGGTGCCGGAATTGGTTTTTGGGGTGGCGTAGATGATGAGGTGGCTATGGAGGTAGGAAGCTTGGAGGTGCTCCAATGGAGGTGTAATGTGATTTTTGGAAGGAGGAAGAAGATGGTAAAAATGGAAAGTGGGGGATAATGAAGTATGAATAATGGGTAAAAAGGAAAGTGGTTAAAAGGTAAGTGGGTAAAAAGGGGTAAAAGGGATTCTCAAATATTTTATTATTTTTTTTTTTTTTTTGAAAATCCGGATGGGGTCCCAGGTTGTCTTCGAAGGACGGCAAAACTCGCTGCCAGCGGGTCGGTTTCGCTGGCAGCGAATGGTGTTGCTGTGCCTGGATGCTCCTCGATCACTGATGGTTGCTCTCACTGGTAGCGAATTGGGTTCGCTGCCCGCGAAAACCGCCTAGTGCTTCCTTTTTCTGACTTCTTCTCTTAACCCTGCAAAGTTAGCTCCCCACTATTCCGAAAGAAAAAATCTATCTAATGTAATAAGGAAATTTCTAACCTCATTAGATAAATAAATAAACTAAAATTAATTAACTAACTATGAAAGTGAAATTGCAAGATAAAAAAAAAAACTTACCTCGGGTTGTCTCCCGAGAAGCGCCCTTGTTTTATGTCGTAGGCTCGACGCTATGACCCCTCAATGGGTCTCCTTTGTAGGCTTTTGGAGGTTCATCTCCTCCATGATCTTGTCGGAGAAGCCATCATAGTAGCATTTTAGCCGGTGGCCATTTACCTTGAACACGTGTGCATTCTCCTCATCCTTGATTTCTACCGCTCCATGTGGATATATGTGCATGATGGTGTAGGGACCTCTCCATCTTGAGCATAGCTTTCTTAAAAAAAAGATTAAGGCAAGATTGATAGACAAGTACCTTGTCACCTACCTTAAAGTCCTTTCTCAAGATGTGCTTGTCATGCCATGCTTTGGTCTTTTCTTTGTAAGTGATGGCATTGTCATATGCATCCCAACGAATCTCCTCTAATTCTTGAACTTGGAGCTTGAGGAATTCGCCAACCTCATCTACTCTCATGTTGCATTCTTTCACCGCCCAATAGGCCTTGTGTTGGAGTTCTACCGGAAGATGACATGCTTTTCCATAAACCAAGCGGTAAGGAGACATACCTATTGGTGTTTTGTAGGCCGTGCGATATGGCCAAATAGCATCATCTAGCCGTTGGCTCCAATCTTTTCGGTTTGGTGCAACCGTCTTCTCCAAGATTCTCTTGATCTCTCTATTTGACACTTCGGCTTGCCCATTGGTTTGAGGGTGATAGGCGGTGGATACCCTATGTGTGACATGATATTTCTTCAAGAGAGCGGCCACCGTCTTGTTGCAAAAGTGGGTACCTCGATCACTAATTAATGCACGTGGAATACCAAATCAAGTGAACAAATCCTTAAGGAATCCTGAAACCACTTTACAATCGTCAGTTTTGGTGGCCTTCGCCTCCACCCATTTGGAGACGTAGTCCACCGCAAGTAAGATATAAAGATTCCCAAAGGAACTAGGAAAAGGTCCCATGAAATCAATCCCCCGAACATAAAAAATTTCACAAAACATCATCCTAGTTTGAGGCATCTCATTCCTAGTTGCAATATTCCCCACGCGTTGGCACCGATCACAAGATTTACAAAAAGCATATGCATCACGAAAAATCGTGGGCCAATAGAATCCCGAATCAAGTACCTTCTTAGCCGTTTTGTTTGGTCCAAAGTGTCCCCCACATGCATAAGAATGACAAAAGCTAAGGACGGAAATTACCTCATTATCTGGAAGGCATCGCCGAATGATTTGATCCGCACAATGCTTCCAAAGAAACAGATCGTCCCAAACATAGAATCGGGCGTTGTGGCGAATCTTGTCTTTCTTATACTTTGGGAAAGTTTGGTGGAAACTCCTTCGCGACAAGAAAATTGACTATGTCCGCGAACCATGGCCGAGGAACGTTGGCTGCCATCAAAGACAAAGGTGTAAAGAAGTCCGGACATACCTTCTGGGCAGAATCCGCTGCCAGCGAGTCAGGTTCGCTGTCAGCGAATGGAGTCAGAATGTGAGCTGGTGCCGGCAACTGGAGAGCCTCGCTGGTGACTTGGCTTGCCGGTAGCGGACTGGGTTCGCTGTCAGCGAGTGGGGTCCGCTGGCTTACAGGAGCGTTCGCTGTCAGCGAGTCTTCAGCACAACTTGAAACGAAGTGTAGAGTTTCGTCCAAAAATTCTCCAAGTGCTTGTAGCTTCTCCCCCACACTATTCGGGTGTACAATGCGGCTAAGGTGATCGGCCACATAGTTTTCCGTGCCCTTCTTGTCTTTGATTTCGATGTCGAACTCGCTCAAGAGCAAGATCCACCGAATAAGACTTGGTTTGGCATCCTTCTTCTTCATGAGGTACCTAAGGGTTGCATGATCGGAATAAATTATTACCTTTGCACCTAGCAAGTATGCGCGGAACTTGTCCAAGGCGAACACCATAGCAAATAACTCCTTCTTCGTGGTTGTATAATTCAGTTGGGCTCCATTTAGCATCATTGAAGCATAGTAGATGACGTGTGAGGCTTTGTCGATCCTTTGTCCAAGAACCGCTCCCACGGCGTAGTCGCTAGCATCACACATTAGTTCGAATGGGAGGGTCCACACCGGGGCTTGAATGATTGGTGCAGTAACAAGACGACTTCTCAACTCGTGGAAAGCCTTCTTACACTTCTCATCAAACTCAAATATGATGTTCTTCTTGAGGAGTTCACAAAGAGGTGTGGTGATCTTGGAGAAATCCTTGATGAATCGGCGATAAAATCCTGCATGACCTAGGAAAGAGCGAACTTCGCGCACATTAGTAGGGCAAGGCAAAGATTGAATGATGTCAATCTTTGCCTTGTCAACCTCAATTCCCTTTCGAGAGACGATGTGACCTAAAACAATCCCTTGCTCAACCAAAAAGTGACATTTTTCGGAATTCAAAACCAAATTTGTTTCAACACATCTTTTTAAAACCAATGTCAAATGGTCTAAGCAAGAGTTGAAGTCATCACCATGAACGGTAAAATCATCCATAAAAACTTCAATGAAATTTTCAATATACTCGGAGAAAATACTTACCATACACCTTTGGAATGTACCCGGAGCATTGCATAGTCCAAAAGGCATTCGGCGATATGAAAAAGTGTCAAAAGGACATGTGAATGTTGTTTTCTCTTGGTCCTCCGGTGCGATGGCAGTTTGAAAGTAGCCCGAGTAGCCATCCAAGAAACAATAGTAAGCTCTTCCGGCGAGGCGCTCCACCATTTGGTCAATAAATGGGAGAGGGAAGTGGTCCTTGCGAGTCTCCGCGTTCAATTTGTGATAGTCGATGCAAACTCTCCATCCGGTTTCGACTCGCGTGGGGACTAGCTCTCCTTCTTTGTTCTCTACGACCGTGATGCCTCCTTTCGTTGGAACCACCTGCGTAGGACTAGCCCATTTACTATCGGAGATAGGATAGATCATATCGGCTTGTAGTAGCTTTAGAACTTCCTTCTTGACCACCTCCATCATTGGTGGGTTGAGTCTCCTTTGGGGTTGTCTTGATGGTTTGGATCCTTCCTCCAAGAGTATGCAATGCATGCACATGGTTGGGCTTATTCGTTTGATGTCCGCAATTGTCCATCCAAGGGCCGTCTTGTGTTCCTTAAGCACCGCTATCAACCTCTCCTCTTGCTCAAGAGTGAGCTTATTTGATATGATGACCGGCAAGGTATCTCCATCACCCAAGAAGGCATACTTGAGGTGATCCGGCAATGGTTTAAGCTCTATCACGGGTGCCTGAACAATAGAAGGTAAAAGCCTCTCGCTTGGGAGGGTTAGTGTTAAGGCATTATTTCTTTGGTGAGTATGTTGTGCCTCTAATGCATCCAAAACTTCATGCAAGTAAGGTGAAATAGATTATTCAATTTTAAGCTCATCTAGAGGGGTTTCTAAAGCTACTTGCAATTCATCTTTCCCATTAAGCTCAAAAATATCTTCTACACAAGGTTCAATAGTATCAATAGCAAATAGAGAGTGTTCATCACGAGGATACTTCATTGCATCAAATATGCAATACTCTACCTTTTCTCCATCGAACTCCATAGTAAGTGAACTGGCATAGACATCAATCTTTGTTCGGGCGGTCCTTAGGAAGGGTCTACCCAAGAGGATAGGCGCCTCCGCTACTCCATGCTCCATGTCCAAAACAAAGATATCTACGGGAAAGATTAGCTTTTCCACCATAACTAAAACATCTTCTACAAACCCCCTAGGATAGATTTGAGAACGATTTGCCAATTGGATCACAACTCTTGTTTCTTGCAAAGCACCAAGACCAAGTGATTTATAGATGGAGTATGAGATAGCATTAATAGATACTCCTAAATCTAGCAAAGCATGATTAAATTTAGCATCTCCAATTGTGTAAGGAATAGTAAACATACCCGGATCGCTACACTTTTCGGGCATACGCCTTTCTAACATAGCGGAGACATGTTCACTTACTTGAACTTTTTGCTTCCCCTTCAACTTTTGATTCCTCTTGACTGTGCATAATTCCTTCAAAAATTTTGCATAACGAGGAATAACTTTAACTAGGTTGAGTAGGGGGATGTTTACCTCACACTTGGCGAATGTTTCGAAGAGTTCGGTGTCGCTCTCCGGCCTCCTTGGATTCCTCAAAGCCTCCGAAAAGGGTGCCACCGGCTTAAAATCGTCAAGAAGAAGATTGGAATCGGCAACAGATTGTCCGAACTTGGGGACGTCGGTTTTCTGGGCAGAATCCGCTGTCAGCAAATCGTTTTTCGCTGGTAGCGAGTCGGATTCACTGGCAGCGAGTGGAGTTCCGCTGTCAGCGACTAGGATCGTACCTGGTTCAGCAGATGCATTCACCCCATTCGCTGCCAGCGAGTCTGGTTTCGCTGTCAGCGGAATTTGCACAGAACTTGTCTCCTCCTTGTTTTCTTCGTAGCCTTCTTCCATGATCTCTTCTAAGGCTTCTTTCTCACCCCTAGGTGCGACAAACAATTCCTTACCGCTCCTTAGGGTGATGGCGCTCACGTTCTCCCTTGGGTTGACCACCACTTGTGGTGGTAGCTTGCCCGAGTCCTTTTCTTGTAATTCTCCAATTACTTGAGCCATTTGGCCCATCATCTTCTCTTGTGCATTCATCTTCTCCGTTTGAGCTTTGAGGGTTTCTAGAATGATCTTGTATGGATCATCACCTTGTTGATTAGCTTGAGGAGCCCCCCTTTGATGATTATCATAGGGTGCTCTATATTGGGGTCCTCCTTGTTAATAGGGAGGTTGTTGTTGTTGATTGAACCGGCCACCATAACCTTGTTGTTGAAAATTAGAATTATAGAGATTATTACCATAGTTGCGGCGTGGACCATAGTCTCCCATAGCATTGACCTCCATGGCCCCATCTTGCACGTCGGGACATTGATCCATAGGATGGGATGGGTCTCCACACAACCCACATGCTTTGAGTTGTGTTGTTGTTTACCTCTTTGCAAAGTTAGATTCTTTAGAGCCTCTCTAATCTCCTTAAGCTCGTTTTGCATGCTTGATGTTGGGGAGTCCAAGTGTAAGACTCCTCTAGCTCTATGAGACCGTCGATATTGTTGAGAAGCATTAGCAAGCTCCTCAAATATCTCCATAGCTTCTTCCGGTGTTTTGTTGAGGATGTTCCCTCCACTAGCCGAGTTAACCGTCCCACGATCATTATCGAGTAGCCCCTCATAAAGATATAGGACCAAGTCGTCATCCGAAAAGCCATGATAGGGGCAACTCGCTTTTAGCTTCTTGAATATCTCCACATATTCGTAGAGAGTCTCCGTGGCCGATTGCTCAATGCTTGATATCTCCTTCTTCAAAATATTGTGTCTAGTGGCGGGGAAGTATTTGCGCAAGAAGGCCTTTTTAATCTTCATCCATGTAGTAATGCTCTCTGTGGGTAAATAATAGAGCTAATCGTTGGCCGCATCCTTCAAGGTGAATGGGAAGGCCCTTAGCATCATTTGATCCTCCGTGATGCCGTGAGGTCTCAAACGATCGCATATTCCATGAAATTCCGCCAGGTGCTTGTTTGGGTCTTCTCCACTCATGCCATGAAACATTGGCAAAAGATGGATCCATGGTGACTTGAATTCAAACTTGGTGCCCTCCGGGAGTGGTGGGAGCCTAATAGCCAATGGTTGTGTTTGTAAATTTGGCTCCTTTAGCTCCTTCAAAGTGCGTCGTTGTGGAACCCCAAGCACATTGTCGCCGTTTGGCGGTGGTTGATTGTTGTTTCCGTTGTTGTCGCCCATCTCTTCTTCGTTTTCCGGGTTGGATGAGTGCTCTCTTCGCAACCTAGAAGTCGTTCTTTCAATTTCTGGATTAAAAGATAAAAGATTGGAATTAGTAGAACGGGTGTGGACCATGCGAGTGGTGCACACAAAAGTTGATGATTAAACTACACAAAGAAATCTAATTAAATCTCCCCAGCAACGGCGCCAAAAACTTGACGGGATGAAAATCGTTGATTCCCAATCAAATAGTTCCCACTCTCACAAATTAGTATAATTGGCAAGAAAGGGGTCGAATCCTCGGGAGATTTAAGATTTCACAATGCAATATGATCACCAACAAGTAACAAAAGTGGGAAAAGATGCGACTTTTAAATAAGAACAAGTAAAGTAAAGATGGAATTTTGTTGTAAAATCAAGAGTAGAGAACGGTTCCACCCACGAATTCTTTGACATTGGTTGGCTTATCGATCATCGAATTCTTTTCAAGCTATTAACTTTCCTACAAATTCCTCTCGTCTTGGTTTATATGGATTAAAAGTCCTACGAGTCCAATTAATCCTTTACACCTCAATGCAATCATAACACGGTTAAGATTTAACAAAGAGATAGCACAACATCCCAAGAACTTGAGCACATAAATAACACCAATTAAACACGGTAAATCGATGTTTAAGATATATGTCAACTTCCTACATAATCATGCTTCAAACACGGAATCCACAATCTTATGCATGCTACTATAGAAATAACGCAAATACGAAAGCATTAAATCTTAGAACGACATCAATATTATCAAGTCGGCCAAGCAAGATAACATCAATAACATAACAATAAGCACAAGGAAGTTGAACGAATTATAATAGATGAAAGATAACTTGGATTAAAAACTCACAATTCACCAACCAAGTCTCTGAAAACGTAGGCGAAACACTAGGAAATTAGCCACTCATGGCTTATCTAAGCTCTCTTCTCTGCTATGGTGATTTCTCCAATTGAAAAATTAATTAAACTAACCCTAGAACATCCTATTTATAAGCCTAATGTCTTCCATAAAAGGTAGATAAAAGATAGAAACTTCCTAAACAAACTAGATAAAAGATAGAACATTCCTAATTTAATTCAGCGTCGGATTTTGCTGGCAGCGAATGTCCTTGATTGACCTCCTGTTGGATTTTCGCTATCAACTCGCTGGCACACTCGCTGGCAGCGACTTTTCTATGCCTTAGAAACTTTCAAGCTTCTCCGAGTCCTTCCTTTCCGCTGGAGCGAGCCGCTGAACCCGCTGCCGCGAGCTTCTCCTCCCGCTGTCGCAAGCCCATCTTTCCCCTGGAGCGAGTTGCCGAGTCCCCTTCGCCCTGGTGATTCCCGCTGAGAGCGAAGTTTTCCACGGCAACGAACGTCTCGCTACAGCGAGTCATGCCGCTGGCAGCGAACGGTGTTGGCTTGCTCGCTTGCTGGGCAGCTCCCTCTCTCGTTGGCTCTCTCTTTTCGCTGGCTCTCTCTCTCGCTGGCTTGCCGGGCTCCATGCTTCTGGTTCCACTCGCTGGCAGCGAATGAAATCCCGCTAGCAGCGAAATCTGCCCAGAGACTTGATTCTTTATCGTTCTTCCCTTGTTCTTTCTTTCCTCCTTTCTTTCTCTTCTTAGCTTGATTTCTTGACTTCACTTGGCCATGTTTAACAGCTTTTCCTTCCTTTTCACCATGTCGGATCTACGATTCTTTACAATTCAATCGAAATAGCGTAGATTCCGAACTTTTCCACAAAAAGAGTTTAATCTAAATTAACACTAAAATATGCATATTCTACAATGTAAATGCAACTAAATTATCGTATAATGCCCATTAGAAATGTGCATCATCAAATATACTAACACATCATCTCATGCAATCACAAGGTGGGCTACTATCATAACCTGACATAATTCTCCAAGGGCAATCACCGACTCATCACCCAATTTTCCCGTGGGACTCTAGTGTGACTCGCTCGGTATGACACAAGGACATTCACAATGTTTTTCGAGAGGAGATGGTAGAATTTGTGTTTAGACTGTCGCGGCAAGACGACATGGTTGACCACCACAAGAGTCCAAAGGGAGGACTCCATGAGACAAATCAATATTAACTCGAAGCCATTTCAGACATCACCCCCACTAACATACTCAGGTACCCGAAACGGGGAGAGCGGACGCTCCTCGACCCTCGCTAACCTGCCTAAATGTTTTGGTGGGACGGATGACGGAGTCAGAATCATCAAAGGGTTTGAATTAGGGAAGGGCTATTATGAGAAGACGGAAATTCCGATTACAAAAGGACAAGGTTTCCTCCCGCTATCTCATTCACTCATTTACATGATCAAGTTAAGCCACACCAACTAGTTTTCTACCCTAAGCACAATAACACTCAGCACAGAAGCAATCAACGAAATTGATATGATCCTCTTCGAGGAGGATACCCCTCGGGTCCCAATTGGATATAATGCATACAATCACAGAGATGATATATGCCATCCTTCGAGAGACGGCCGACCGGAGGGGCAAATACCTCACGACCTCCTAACCCATGCTACTCCAACCGTCAGGATCCTTGGAATCTTCAAAACCCGTCTATAAAAGAAAGCTAGTATTTTGCATACCGTTCCTTGAATTCTATATCCAATAGGGATGGTCTAGCGTCTTTACTACCCCTTCGTTTCCCTTTGTTTAATTACAGGATTTATTGAGTCAAGTTCATATTTATTCAATTTGAGTTAGCCATATTAAATTCATTTTTACCTTTCTAAAACATTTCGAAAAACTATTTGAAAACCTTGGGCCATTTTCAAAACCACTTGAACCTATCATACTCGGTTTGCAAAACCTCGCTCTAGTACCAACTTTGTAACAGCCCAAGATTATGATTCCCGGGTTACGTTTTGAGGGATGAAACCCCCCGTTAGGACCTTTCACCCCGAGTACAGGTTGAAGGTTTGAAATTCTATCCTAACGTTTTCAAGTGGGATTTCATACCCAAAATTCGAAGGAATCGTTGGAATTCCCGGGGAATCCCCTGTACATGTCGTAAGTCTACGCGTGGAAAACAAATGGTCACATAAATAACGAAAGTAAATCATAATACATGGGGGTGCCACGGTAGAGCCGGGTGAAAACGTGATCAAACATTCAAATACAAACCGTAATTAAATTGGTGAAGTCGGAATCTCAACTCTCTCTTTCCGCCATATTAGACACCGCGGTCATGGAGCCAAATCAGCATCAATAGTAGTAAGCATAATGGATACCCAAAAAAAATTGGTAGTGGGCGGGATCAGATCGATGCCCACTTTGGCTCTGCATCCCGGCCCTAAGCACACACATACGCTATACCTAATAAAGATGATTCTAGATGCAAGGCGGGACATTAAAACACTGACATGCTCCTAATATCAAGTGCATAATAATAATAAGGCCTTAGCACAAAATACCAAGTGGTATATCCCTCTCCTACCTTCGCCCCCTTCCGATAGGGCAGAGAGGGCACGCATGCTATAATAATCGGGTGGCACGCAAGCCCAACCCTAAAGCCCGCAGGCAGCTCATAAGTGACGGCGCGCATGCCATAATAATCGGGCGGCACGTATGCCCAACCCTAAAGCCTGCAGGCAGCTCATAATATAAGTAAAGGAAGTTCAATGACTCGATTGACTCGAGATGGGACCCGATGGGACTAGGTCGTCCTATAACCCTAGCAAAGACTCTAGTTACTTCACAGACAACGGCTGTTCTATTTACATACGCATAAAGAAATAGAATGCTTAACGGTAAATGCAACATAGCATGGTACTACATAGCATGCTGATCATGAATGCAAGCACCTAGTATATCAGGCACCTAAAGCAGGGTGTTGTTGCAGGAGGATGGTCAAGTATAAAATAAATATAAAATAAAGATCAGACTGACTTCCCTGTCTCAGCAAATAAATACAAGACTTCCTCCCGTTGTAGTAGAAGGTTGTCAGGATCGAATCCACGAGGAAGCACGTCAGCAGTTCTTAAGTAGCAACAGATTCTCACAGGCAAGCAATAGAAAAGACAAAAACAAAGAAATAAAAGCAAAACAGAAGCAAGACAGAAAATAAAGAAAGAAAGTAAAAAGCAAACGAAAGTAAAGAACAAAGCAAGGCAACAACTTTACTCGATCTCGACAAGCTGGTACTCGAGATCGACAAGGAACAGTAAAAGACAGAAACTACAAATCAACGACAGAAGCAGAAAATCAACTCGACCTAGACCAAAACTGTACTCGATATCGACTAAGGTCCTACTCGATATCGACGAGACTCTCCTCTGTATCGACAAGAAAGACAGAAACTTTAAATTGCAAATTTCGAACCAAAACTCAACTTTTCGACAGAAATAAATCAATATAATAAAAGACTTCCAAGGCCAGGGTATCAACACCACAACGATAACCATGCAAAGTAACACATAAAGGCATAAAAGATCATGCTTTCCATCAAACAACTTTCGTTATCAACAAATAGGCATATAGAGGCTTTCGCATAAACCCTAATTGTTACTAACCCTTTTCACATAATTAATCCAAGTTGCATTAAGATCACTTTCGCTTCAATAATACAAACAAGGATCACCTTCAACTCTCGCAAAAGAATCATGCTCATAGGGATAGAAGACGAATTGCATAAAAAGATCTGACCTTTACTGCGTCATCTCACATGGCCACCGTCGGGCTCACCCCAGCCCCAGAAGTGGGTGGACTACTCACGCCTCATCGCAGTAGTAGACATTGATGTATAAAAAGAAACTTGCATTAAACTATATTCAAAGTCTTTACAATCCCGGCAATCAACTGTCTCTGTGGAACTACTTCTCCCTCTCTGAAATTGAATGTGTGTTGGAATATCTGAAAAACTAGCCCCTAGGGCTTTATTTATAGCCTTCTATTCCTTGCTAATTAAGGATAGAATATCTATATCTATATCTAAAACTATATCTAAAATGCTAAATGATAAATAAAAGCGATAAAGAAATTAAATCTAAATATATCTAAATTGTCTCAAGTGGATAAAACTCTCTTCCATGATAGATGTAGATAAAATCGGATAGATTTTGGTCTTCTCGGCTTCCAAGGAATCCCAACTCTACTCGGACTGCTCACGTCGACGCGATTCCAGAAGCTGTTCTACTCGACTTCGACAAGGGCTCGTCGATGTCGACTAGGATTCGTCGTCGACTGGACTCCTCGGGTGACTCTGCTCGACAAGGCTCGGACAAGGCTCCTGGGCGTCGTCGACCTTGACAAGGCTCATCGACATCGAGTTGGGTTATTCCTTTCCGCTTCCGCGAGTTGCCTCTTCCGCTGCAGCGAGCGGTCCGCTGCAGCGAGTCAAGTCGCTGGCAGCGAGTGCCGCCTGGTCGTCCTCGTCCTCGTCCTCGGCTTGTCGACCAGCTCTTCTTCTCGTCAACCCCGGGCGTGGCGCTGAGGTGTCGTCGATCTCGACTAGTGGTCCTCGAGATCGAGTAGGGCTCCGGAGCTGGGTTGGTCTGGCTCTCGACATTGCTCCTAGTCGACAAGGCCTGTGCTCGGACATGCTCGTCTAGATCGAGTAAGGTCTACTCGAGATCGAGTAGCCTGGGCTCTCATCTTGATTCGACTGGTTCCGCTGTTTCTTTGATCTTGGACTTCTGTAGTGGTTTTCCGAGCTTTTCTGACCTTCCTTAGAGTTGCTGTAAAACGTCTCGAATTCTGCGAATTTAAACAGAAACTGGTGTAGATTCCAAAATTTGGCAAATAAACATAAACTACATAGATTATGTACTAGCTAACCCAAATGTATGCAAAGTATGCAGAAAACGATATTAAAGTTACTGTAAAATATGGCAAATTCAGCTCACAACACAGGGAATATCTCTATTTCAATCTGAGTAAGCTCCGAAGCGACTTACCTAGAGGTGCAGAACAGCAAGGCAAGCATTACGATAGATTAAAGATCACCTAGATACATATCAGAACATTTATATAAGTCTACGTCTAACCATTCAAGCACTGAAAGCATACATCATTAAACGAGAATTACAATCATATCACAATCATCATTCCATCAAGTTTAACCATTCATCTCATTGCCACATTCCGTAAGACCACATCATTCTCATCATTTCTTTCAACCACATTCATATTTCCACAATAGTAAATCCGCATAGCCATTTATCTCAAGTTCATCATATTCATCGTATCTCATAAGGCATAAGTTAACGATACATAACTTTAACATTTCATCATGCCATTAGTAAATCAACATGCCATTAGTCAATCAATCATATCGTCATGCTAATTAGTCATCGATCAGATAATTCTCAAGTTAGTCTCGAAAACCGTTTCAAATTTAAAGTCAAATAGTTTAAAATTTCAACCTTGGAAAATGTTCGTTAAATCCTTTTTCTCAATTTATTTATTAAATCATTTTCCGACCTTGAAATGCTTTTCCAAATTCTATAAAATCCAAACCATTTTTATTTAATAAACCAACCCTTATAATTCTTCCAAAATAATATTTTATCTCTTCAAACCTCAATTAATATTGTATATATATAATAATTTTAATTCCGCTAATTAGTTAAATAAATAAACGGATAACCCGAACCGAATCAACCCCATTATATAATCCCAACCCGGTTTAACAATTAATATAAGTAAAGAAAATGAGGTGGGGCCCACAGGGTCATCCCCTTCCTCCCAGGGGCGGCCATAGGGGCGCGGGGGGGGGGGGGGGGGGGGGGGGGGTCCGCCCCTCCCTCCGGCGACGAAATTTCCTAATATATATGTTAAAAAAATTTTAAAAATAAGGTAAAAAAATTATAAAATTTGAAAGGGGACACTAAGACCATCTAGCTTAGTTGGTGAAAAGGAGGGAAGGAAGAAAGAAAAACGGATCCAAGAGGTCATGGTTTCAAATCTCATTCCTTCCCTTTTTCCAATATTTTTTATTCCAACCAAAATTTTCCAATTATAAATGTCATATTTAAATCAAATTATATGTTTTTCTTTTAATATTTTCATAAGATTATTCTTTATGTTACACATATATTTTAAAAAATTCTTCTACGTTTTATTCTTATGAAATTTTTTTAGTTAAACCACAATTTATGAGGTTTTTTTGTCATAGTTTTCAATCTTATCAATTTTTTTTTCATTTACCAATGACAAATTCTTTCAAAAATTTATAATTTTCTTTCGATATTTTTTAAAAAAAATCTTAATCAAGCTACACACATATAAATTATTAAATTATTGCATGAATTTTTTAAATAAAATATCATATTTATACCACAATTTATAGTTATTTTTTAATATATTTAAAAAAATTCTTTATTATATATACCGAGGAATTTTTTTTTCCCAACAAACAATTTCGCCCCCTCCCCCCTCTAGCGATTCCTACGGCCGCCACTGCTTCCTCCTGCTGGTTCAAATTAGAGGCTCCCATCCGGCTTGGCTCCTCGGTGCGATCGAAAGAGACCCAAGGACAAGGAAATGATTTAAATCGAACCAATGAAAATGAAGGAGGTTCGAACGCTCACCGAGGTGATTTCGCGACTTCGGAGCTCTCGATCGGAGTTCTGGGCAATGTCGGAGGCTCGTGATGGATCGTCAGACCTGCGTTGGGTATGGGTGAATGTGATGGTGAAGTTCGAGGATGATTCCGATCAAAAACAGAGGAGAACGGCTTACCGGAAGCTAATCACGCTCGAACGGATGAGGTGGAGCTACGGTGGCTCTACGGCGGCACTGGGTGGCTCCTGGCTGGCTCCGGTGTGGCGGTGGATGTCGGAGGCGGTGTTGTGGCTGCTTCCGTTCAAGGAGCAAGGAGGGGCGGTGGTGATCGACGGTGATGATGGTGCGAAGAAGATGATGAAGGTGACGGTGGTGGTGGCGGAGGGAAGCAAGAGGTGATGATGGTGGCTGCTGGGTGATGACGAGGAGGAGATGGTGGTGATGTGAAGGAGGGATCGTGATGAATATGGTGAAGGATAGGAGTTGGTGATGGTGATGGTGAATGAAAGTGACAGAGAGGGATGGTGATTTGAAGGGGTATGGTGAGGTGAGGGAGTAGGTGAGTATTGTCTGTTGAATTGGGTAAACAAATACCCGAAAATAAATCCCGAATACGCGAATTTCGAACCCCGAAATTAGTCCATGAATGTTAGTTTCTTCGAATCTCGCTTTCTCGATCAATTAGATTTTTAAAATCGACAAGGATATCGCCATCCGATAATTATTTTGAAATTTCGAGGTATAAGTACGGAAATCGTTCAATAAATTTTATATTCCGGTCGGAATCTGCTAAACGAGCTTTTAAATCCGATTTAAATTCACTTTTAAATTTCCATTTTTCGAAAGATCGGGATTTGAAAATTCGAGCCTTTACAATAATAAGCTCATAAATAGGCTTATAAAATACTAGCAAAACTTATATTCACGTCCCGTGCATAGCACGGGTATGCCTTGACTAGTATGGACAACAAATTCTTTCATGACAAGGTTCTGTGCAAATGGCTTGTACAATAAATTTGTACCAGAGAATTAGGGTTACGGTCTGACAGTTTATCCACAATTTGAACAAATTTGTTTTTAAATTTATTTTCAGATTAGCCAAAAAAAACCAAAAAAATTTGCAAAATAGCCAAAATCCAAAACTATTTTGAGATTTAGTTAAACTGGGGTAAAGTCGCCGTTCAAAAAATTAAAATAACTAAGTCGTTGTTTCAAACTGCGACTTTGTTTTTTTTTTATATAAAACATTATTGTTTAAATGTTAAAAAGTCATACAAACTGGAAAAAAAATACGGGAGACCATAATTTTTTTTTAAATAAATACTTACCTCTCATATTCTCTCTCTCCCCGTCATTGCCCTCGACCCTCCCTCTCCCCAGATATTTTTTTTTACTTTTTTTTTTAATTATAACTAGTACGATCCCCGCGTCATGACGCGATTTTTTTATAAATAATATTTAGATATAGATAAATCAAGACAATAGATTTAATTCAATATTTTTAATTAAACCCATTGATTAGTAAATGTGTTAAAAATAATGGAAAAAAATACACTTGGGTGAAAGAGATAAAGAGAAAAATAAATAATAAATAGTGAAAGATAAAAGTTTTGAATTAATCCCATTGGTTAAAAAATGTAACATCAAATAATATTGGGTAATTAATATTAGAATATTTTTTTATAAAATAATATTAGAAAATATAGTTACCATAATAAAATGATATTATGTAAATAATATTTTCACAAATGACTTTGAACAGGGAGAGGACATGTGACTGTTGATAGGAGGAAATCGAGAATGCAAATAAAAATAAAAATAAAGTATGGCAAACTAGATTCCGTCCCTTGCAAATAATTACAAGACTTCCTCCCGGTGTAGTAGTGGGAAGTCAGGATCAATCCACGAGGAAGCGTGTCAGCGGATCCTAGGCAGCGGATAAATCTCACGGACAGAAGTCGACCACAAATTGTCGATCTCGACTAGGATTAGTCGACAGAAGATCGGACAAGTCGAGCACAACGCAGCAGCAGTCACAGGCGATTTTTGGTCAAGATTGAGGAAGCTTTACTCGAGATCGAGTAGACTCGTCGACGTCGGGTTGGCTTTGTCGATCACCTGCACACAGTAGCTACAACGATCTGGATCGAGAATCAGTACTCGATATCGAGGAGTGCAAGTCGATATCGAGGAAAACAGAAAACTAAAACGAAATAAAGTAAAGACAAATGCTTTGGGATTCGAAAGTAAACTGTATGTAAAGGACTTCCAAGATTGGGGTTTGCGACAACGATAACCAAACATGTATAAGGCAAGAATAAAACAGATAATCATGTAACTTGCATCGAAGGACTAAGCTTTCGCCTTTTCCAACAATTAGACAACTCTTTGAAGAAACCCTAATTGTATCTACTGATTTTATGTTTATAATCCAAGTTGTTGGCATGGACCTCCATTAGCTGGGGAATAAACACATAATAAGTAGTAGATGCTTAAAACATGATAAAAGTCGGATCTTTACCTCAAACACGCAGGGCTATCGTCTGGCTCGCCCCAACCCTAGAAGTGGGTGGACTACTCGTGCTTCATCGCAACCTCAGACATTGATTTATGAAAAGAAACTTGCATTAAACTAAATTCAAAGCCTTTATAATCCCGGCAATCCAACTTTCGTTGAATGCCAAAACCCTAAAACCTTCGAACTCCTAAACGTCTCTGTGAACTACAGCTCTAGCTTGTGAATTGAATGATTCTAAAATCAGCCCCATGGGCTTTATTTATAGCCTTCTACTCCTTGCTATTCAAGGATATAATATCTCTCTCTTTATCTAAATCTATATCTAAAAGCTTAATGATAAATAAATGCAATAAAGGAATTAAATCTGAAAAGGAAATTATATTTAAAAGTCTTCAAGTGGATAAATCTTCTCCTCCATGATGGATCTTGATAAAATCAGATAGAATCGGCAATCTTCGTCCCCAAGGAATCCCAATTCGAGTAGAACTGCTCAAACCGCGTTACGCGGCTTCTGGAAGGTTTCCTCCATCTCGAAGAGTTTCCTCCATCTCGAGTAAAATGATATCGTCGACTTCAGCGGATCGGCATCTCGGGTTGCTCTTCCTCGACATGCTCGGACATTGGTTCTCTGCTCTCCTCGATCTCGAGTATCGTACTCGATCTCGGGTAGTGTGGCTTTATCGACTTGGCACTTGGTGGTGTCGGGTAGCCTCTCGTCGATACTACTAGGACAGGTGCTCTCGTCTTTGTCGATATCGAGGACGTTCTTCGATATCGAGGAGTGGTATTGCGCTGTGTCCGGGTGTCTGGCCAGGTCGGTAGCGCTCCTCGGCATCCTCGATCAGTGCTCGCATCCTCGACTCTGGACTGGCTTTCAGGGTTGTTGTCTATCTCGAGTTGAGTACTCGATCTCAAGGAACTTTCTGGAGTCGGTTTGGCTCGTCTTCAGCTTCTCGACATGGTGCTCCTCGATCAGTGATGTGCCCGGGCTCTTTTGTCGATATCGAGTACAACTCATCGATATCGAGTAGACTTAAGCCTGCGTCTTGGCTTCTTGGTTTTCTCCCGAAATGGCCCCATATTATGCAATATTAAACAGAAACTTATGTAGATCTCCATTTCTGGCAAATAATCATATACTACATAAATTCGACATATTCCCAACCCGAAATATGCAAAGCATATAGAATATGAAACTCAAATGTGCATAAAAACATGGCTACTTTAGTGACATCAAATCACCTCATACTTAGACTTGCTTGTCCTCAAGCAATAATCAAACAATAACCAAGACCTACAACACATCCTTCAAGTCTTCGCCTTTTGTCAAAAGCAACATCTCAAATAGTAGCAATGTAAGACGAGTAAATTTAATGTCATCACACATATATGAGGGATCCATGGGCATAGGCAATATAAATCCAACCTCACAAGGTTAATGTGTTTACACTCAACTCTCAATGTGTTTAGGCTATGTAGATCAACTCTCAACTCAATTCCATATACAATCTCATAAACATTGCAATATAAATATGAATCCACTTCGCAACCAATTATGAAAATGCAACAAGAATTATCAGGAGGACTTCGCTCAATAGAAGTCTTCAAAGAACCATTCGGCGGGGTTATAATGGGGCTTGGTAAGAAATAAAAGGGTATGGAATTATTTGGCCATGTGGTGCTTAATAAAATTCGGGAATCAAGACTCATAAATCTCCAACACAACCAAACCATAACTCTCAATCATATGCCTCAACCAAACTCTCCAACTTATATCAATGAAGTATGTAACCTTTCAAACTTCCTTAACCTTCTCCAAAGTGTGCATCTTGCGAAAATGAAAGAAATAAGGTAAATTTGGCTCATGCACTTTATTCACAAACATATATACAAACTTTTCTTTCTCTTTTTCTCTTTTTGAATTTTTTTTTTAACGAAAATAACTAGTGCATTTATAGGGTGAGCCAAAAATCCTTTAACATAATATGCATAGCAAGATAAAAATATAAAACCAACCCATATCTCAATAAATTCAAAAATCCTTCCTACTTGAAATGAAACACAAGCTCATTTCTTCCACAAACCATTATTTCAACCAACTCTAAGTCTTTATTCCCAAATGGGGGTCAGGCTCAATTTGGCTAAGGATAATTTTGTGGAGTTTATAATAAAAGTCTCAGGCTAATGTTCTGGCTTCAAGCAGGGATAATGCAGAGTAGGTAAAGAGAGGATAACGTTGGCTTAAAAGGTGCCTCCATCATTTAATTCTCATTCACATAAACATAAAAATGCCTTTGCTTTGAATAACTATCACAATATTTAGAGATGCATAGGAAGAGTAAATACACTCAAGAAAGCAGAGGGATTTTTAATGTTCTCCCTATAAGGCCAAAATTCTCACTAGGACAATTTTTGTTAGATTTCAACCTTTAGCTTAGGATCATATGTGCTCAATTTCATCACAAGTTCACAATCTACATAAAAACAATTTCGAGGACTTAGGCTAAACCTTCCAAACACACCATAGGATTTACATGATCAAGTCAGTCACTATTTATCATCATAGGACATCTAAGTTAGGGTATAAAAACTAAGACAATGCAAAAATTTAAACATGCAAAAATTTAAACATGCATTTTTTTTCTATTTTCAACATTTATATATATATATATTTTATATGTATATGTGACTAAAAACAAGACTAAAGTATGAAAAAAGACTAAAATGCATAAAATTTAAACATGAATGCATAACATAAAAAATAAAATTTCCCCATGCAAAACCCAAAGCAAGACTAAAACATATAATAATGATAATGAGCCCTTCCCCCACCCCATACTTAAAATATACAGTGTCCCCACTGTATAAAATCAAATAAAAACAAGAGTAAAGGAAGGAACTCACCGAATAATGCATCGAGGAAGGCAGATCAGTGCAGGTCGAGGAAATGGTTTTTGTCGATCTCGAGTACAGTACTCGATCTCGAGGAGGCTCTCTGCGTCAAGTGGCTTCTGAAGTCGAGGAGACTCTGCTGGCTTAGTCGATATCGAGTTGGCCTACTCGATATTGAGGAGTTTCTGGGGTGCTCCTCTTTGTCATTGTCGACTTGGCCTTCGTCGATTCTGACTATTTTTCAGGGACTTCTTATTCCACTTTTCGCGATCCTTATATGCTTGCCGACCTAAAAGTGTTAGATTGCACACAAAAACAAGACTTTTCACATGATGTATTCTAAACTAAAAACACAAAACAAAAACCAAAAACAAAAAACCAAAATCAAAAGTTCCAAAGTCCCAAAATTCAAAAAGTCTTATATACATGCTCTAGATTTTAGAGTCGCTAGGCTGACTTCTTCTTTTATGCTCATGGACCTTTAATGTGGGGCCCGCTTGTGCTTGGCCCTTCTCCTGGATCATCTAGGTCCTGGTGGTAGTATGCAAGCTCAGCTGACAGGTGGTTGCTTGCATAATCTTCCTTCTCTTTCTTCTTCTTCTTCCAAGCTCTTAGTTTCCGCATATTCTCTCACCACGGGGCCTTACCTCCCCTTAAATTATTGATAAATTTCTTAATGGACTGAGGATGAGTAGGATTCATACCTGAACTTACCTTTTCGGACCCAAAACAGAAATCTTCGGGCTTGGGGTTAGTCGATATCAGGCAGGACTGGTCGACATCGAGTACAGGGACCCCATACTTAGGCTCTTGGCAAGTCTGTGGCTCAGTAGAGGAAGATGTCGATGTCGATAAACTCGGGTCGAGATCGAGGAGTACCTTAGTCGAGATCGAGTAGTCCTTGTCGATCTCGAGTTGGCTTCTGGTGTCTTCCTCCATTGTTTGCTTGGTCCCATGGTTACTGATGCTCTTCACCTCCAGCCACGAAATTTCCTCTTTTGCAGGGCCAAAAGAGAAATCTAAGACCTCATCGCCTACGGTGAAGGTGAGCAATCGATTTTTGACACTAATGCTGGCATTTGCAGTAGCTAAGAATGGTCTACCAAGAATAATAGGGCTAGTAGGATCTTCAGCACAGTCTATAATAAGGAAATCTGCTGGAACAAAGAATTTACCAACCTGGACGGGGACATTCTCAACTATACCTGTAGGGATGACCACTGTATTGTTTTCCATGTATAGTTTGGCATCCACAGGTTCTATGCATTCTATCTTTACCTTCCGCCAGATTGATAAGGGCATGATGCTCACACTTGCTCCTAAATCACACAGAGACTCATATTTATATTGTCCAAATCCCACAGTAATAGAAAACTTACCAAGGTAAGGTCTCTTTTCAGGGAAGTGGAGTACTTTGCATTCGCCGGCGATCACTGAGATGGATCGCTTCTTTCTCAGGATTTCCTTCAGAAATTTGACATATCCAGGCATCTCTTGCAGTTCTTGCAGCATATTAACAAAACGGTTAAACCTACCTGCAGTGGGATCTTTCAGCGCCTTGGAAGGGAAAGGCAATGTCTTTTTCTGCTTTGGAGCCAGATCAGACGTCGGAGGTGTTGCAGAGTCGTCGACATCGGCCAGCTTCTCCTCGATATCGACCAAAGGGTCCTCGATATCGACATGGGTTGTCGATCTCGAGTTGCTGGGCTGCGCAGTGGAGTCCGAGCTGGGATTCTGGTCTGTGTCGAGGAGGGTTTTGTCGATATCGAGTACAGGCTCCTCGATATCGAGTTGTTTCTGCTCTTTGTGGAGTTGCTGCTCTGCCTTGTCTTGGTGCTTTCTGACCTCTGGCTCTTGTAATTGATGACCAGTTCTGAGTTTGATAGCTGCGACGTGTCCGGTCTTCCCCTTATCGAGAATCAGTACTCGATATCGAGGAGTGCAAGTCGATATCGAGGAAGACAGAAAACTAAAATGAAATAAAGTAAAGACAAATGCTTTGGGATTTGAAAGTAAACTGTATGTAAAGGACTTCCAAGATTGGGGTTTGCGACAACGATAACCAAACATGTATAAGGCAAGAATAAAACAGATAATAACGTAACTTGCATCGAAAGACTAAGCTTTCGCCTTTTCCAACAATTAGACAACTCTTTCAAGAAACTCTAATTGTATCTACTGATTTTATGTTTATAATCCAAGTTGTTAGCATGGACCTCCATTAGCTGGGTAATTAACACATAACAAGTAGTAGATGCTTAAAACATGATAAAAGTCGGATCTTTACCTCAAACACGCAGGGCTATCGTCGGGCTCGCCCCAACCCTAGAAGTGGGTGGACTACTCGCGCTTCATCGCAACCTCAGACATTGATGTATGAAAAGAAACTTGCATTAAACTAAATTCAAATCCTTTACAATCCCTGTAATCCAACTTTCGTTGAATGCCTAAACCCTAAAACCTTCGAACTCCTAAACGTCTCTGTGAACTACTTCTGTAGCTTGTGAATTGAATGATTCTAAAATCAGCCCCATGGGCTTTATTTATAGCCTTCTACTCCTTGTTATTCAACGATATAATATCTCTATCTTTATCTAAATCTATATCTAAAAGCTTAATGATAAATAAATGCAATAAAGGAATTAAATCTAAAAAGGAAATTATATCTAAAAGTCTTCAAGTGGATAAATCTTCTCCTCCATGATGGATCTTGATAAAATCGGATAGAATCGGCAATCTTCGTCACCAAGGAATCCCAATCCGAGTAGAACTCCTCAAACCGCGTTACGCGGCTTCTGGAAGGTTTCCTCCATCTCGAGGAGTTTCCTTGATCTCGAGTAAAATGATGTCGTCGACTTCAGTAGCTCGGCATCTCGGGTTGCTCTTCCTCGACATGCTCGAAGATTGGTTCTCTGCTCTCCTCGATCTCGAGTATCGTACTCAATCTCGGGTAGTGTGGCTTTATCGACTTGACGCTTGGTTGTGTCGGGTAGCCTCTCGTCGATACTGCTCGGACAGGTGCGCTCGGCTTTGTAGATATCGAGGACTTTCTTCCATATCGAGGAATGGTGTTGCTCTGTGCCCGGGTGTCTGGCCAGGTCAGGTAGCGCTCCTCGGCATCCTCGATCAGTGCTCGCATCCTCTACTCTAGACTGGCTTTCAGGGCTGTTGTCGATCTCGAGTTGAGTACTCGATCTCGAGGAACTTCCTGGAGTCGGGTTGGCTCGTCTTCCGCTTCTCGACATGGTGCTCCTCGATCAGTGATGTGCTCGGGCTCTTTTGTCGATATCGAGTACGACTTATCGATATCGAGTAGACTTAAGCCTCCGTCTTGGCTTGTTGGTTTTCTCCCGAAATGGCTCCATATTCTGCAATATTAAACAGAAACTTATGTAGATCTCCATTTTTGGAAAATAAGCATATACTACATAAATTCGACATATTCCCAACCCGAAATATGCAAAGCGTATAGAATATGAAACTCAAATGT